>JACYFI010001686.1:0-10871 GCA_020975735.1 Ophiocordyceps xuefengensis | reverse complement strand
AAATTTGTGAGCGGCGAAAGAACTTCGGCAAAATTGTACTCCCAGTAATTCGGGAGATAAGGAGGCTTCAATTCTGATTAATATCAGTCAAAAAGAAGAAGCATAAAATTGACATTGTACGTCTGGTTTAATTAAAACAACAGCACTTTGCTTGAACGAGATAAAAAATCTTAAAAAAAGGTTGAGATCATGGCCGGGCCGGTTGTGGTAACAGGAGATAATTTAAATATACTTGATATTGAAGGGTTCGAAGGAACCCCGGTTAACAGGCGGCCTTTAACCGTGAGGGTCCTAGAGTGCGAAATGCCTTTGGCCTCTAAATGGGTCTCGCAAGAATTGGTGTAACGATAACAAACAGCTGTCCCTATCGATGGACTCCAGGTGAAATTGGAATAGCTTGTGCCAATAACAAGCTTACCTCTAGTTAAACGAGGAAGACCCCTATGCAAGCTTCTTACTGTCACATGATTATAGAGTATGTTTTTCAGAGAATTTTTAAGATTATAAGGCAATTACAATGTGACTCATGGAGAATCCCTTTATTTTAATCTTTTTCATAACGAATGATGGGTAGGATTTTGATAAAGAAGTATATGAATTCAATCTGGCTTTAACTGATCCTTTTTTGCTTTGTCGCTTTAGCGCAAGCTATACTTATGAAAAAAAAAACACATAAAGTTAATTATAAGAAAACAATATATAATTTATATAGTAAATCCAAACTAATCAGTTTACGAATTTTTAATAAGGACGCTTTAGGGTATAGGAAAACATCCCCTAGGGAGATAGTTTTAATTGTGGGGCAAGGCCCCTTAAAGAGTTAAAAGGTGTGTTTCTAAATAATTTGTAATTTATTCTGGAGTTTTGCCTACTTTATGTCTTAACTATTTTATTTTAATCATATATAATCTATGTTATATTGAGCTAGGGGGCGATGGCAATGCTTTTTTCCCGACGGGTATGAACAATATATGGAGCCCAGTTTAAATACACTTTAGATATACTTAAGGTTTAATTAGGTAGGAATTTAACCCAGTGGAATTGTTAGGATAAATTAAAATATATGTAAATTTTGCCCAGGCTGCGCTTTATGTAAAGCTAATTTAAAGTTTTCTAAATATTTTGAGCTATTTTTCTTTATCCTTCCTGTGTTACCCACCAGAACCTGGTGAAATAGAATGTTATGATTTTTAATTTCTAAAAGCTCAACGGCTAAAATCTTGCCTTACTGTTTGATTTACCACAAAATTCTTCCAGTTGCGTAACATGCATGGAAGATCAACAAGATGCTATAAGGATAGATCTTGGATATATGGAAAAGCTATCGCTAGGGTATGGTTTGTCCTTAATATTTTATTTTTATAGTTATTTTTGTCTTAGCTTGCCTTTTACGTGGTTAGCTTCGTATTTTTAATAAAACCGGCTAGCACACAAAACCACGCAACTATTCTTGCAAAACCTTTGATCCCTTTGCTACCGTTAAGCTATAGAGTTAAGGGATATGGTTTACACATGTTTAATTCATCAGAAGGAGCTTCGCAGCCAACATTCAGAAGTATTGCCAAGAAGAAAATATGCTAAACTCTTGCTTTATTAATTATCGTCTTATGTAAGGAAGCTACCCCTATTAAAGCAAAAAATTAAATTATATAATACTATTGGTAAATTCAAAGAATTACTAAAAATAGTACTTGAAGAGAAGTGTTTATTTCTTAACAAATATCTTGTAAAAATAATACCGTCAACGATATGAGGTAGTATCTTAATGTAAAAACAATAGATCCTTTTTTAATACCTCCCAACATTTTTAATTATCATAATATTTAAAGAAAAAAGTAAATAATTTAAGCTTCTTGTGCTGGGTCTTGCTATCCATACCTCTCAGGATCAGGTTCAAGATTCGGCTATGACTAAAGCTATCCTGTATAGGATAAGTGTATGAATAAAGAACTTGCTAACCCATAATTGACAATATTGAGAAGTATTTACAATAACTGGAATAATAATTCTAGACAATTGCTTTAAGAAAATAACGGGGAAGATACTGGAAAAAATAAAATATTGACCTTCATTTTTCTTAAGAATGGAAAAAACATTAGTTATTGTTACTGGTAAAAAAAATTTATAAAGATATACCTGTTAATAATATAAATATCAATAAAATCAATAGTAAGTTATTTTTTCAATTTATTATCAAAAAGTCATTTAAATTCTTAGGACTCCTAAAAAAATTTATACTACTTAAAAGCAGACGACAATTTTTTAAGAGAAAGAGATTATGTGAGTAACGCAGAAATTAAACCATAGATAACAATAAGAGCAATAAATTAACTTTATATACTGAAATAGGAGAGAGCTAATATATAAAAAAAAAATTTTAAAAATAAGTAAAAGGTTTGAACAAATTTAAATAAACGTTTTTTATTTTTATATTAAAGAACATGTTTTGGCGGGTGCATAAAATAAATAAAGCCTCGGCCCTGCGAAGAGAGTAGAATTATAACAAAATAATTCCCATTATTTCAGTTCTTAAAAAAGAAATATTATATGAATCTAAACTTTTCTAACTGATCGTCACATTACCTAAGAAAAATATTCTAAATATAGAATTAAATGTTTAATCAATTTTAAAAATTCCATAATATTGATTTGAAAAAAATATGAATATTCTTATTATTAGTAAATACCTGAAATACATATTTGAAATGATTAAGAAAATATGACTAAATGTATTCTCTTACTCAAGTATTAAATTTTTAAAATTAACAATTTTTATCCAACTTTTAAGTAGAATATTCAATCAAAATAATAAGGAAAAAAAAAATAAAATATAATATAATAAATTTGAAATCTTTGCATATAATACCAATCCTTTTTAACTAAGCTTAGCTTTAAAATTTGAAAAGAGAAACAAAAACTTACTTGTTGGGAAGAATATTGTTTAGATATATTAAATTGAACTATTTACCTGGAATACTATAAAACACAAGGCTTTTAAGCCCATAAGGGGGCACAGCGAAGGGCAGCAAGAAGTATAGAAAGTCTACACTCACAACTTGAAACATTATTTTATTTTAAGGTGCACCCCGCACCAAAATATAAAACAATTAAATTTAAATTTCTATTTTAGATTAATACTGCTGCTCTGTGTATACATATCGTTATCCTCCGGAATAAAGGGATAAAATTTTGGTACGCGTGGCTCTCAGAATATTTCTTTTCCTCTGGGGGCCTGCTCTATCCTTGAACCGCAGGTTATCCAATATACGGCGCCACGCACAAATTATTAGGTGGGGATTGTTCTAATACTAGCTAAGAATTCATAAATATACAATATATAACTTCTATAACTGGGTTATAAAATATGGAGGGTAATAAAATTAGAAATTAAAGGTAGATTAAACTAACGTTATGAGCAGATCGCTTCTGTATAATTCATCTAAATAAAAGAGGAATTGAAGAATGTAGGATTCAACCTTTCAAAAGGTTTAAGTTCAGTTTTATTTAAGGAAATTGCTATTCAAATGTATCCCTATCAGTAATAGCACTACCAAAAATCACGTATTGGAGCTTTTTGCTGTAAACGGTTGGATTTTAGGTGTGGTAAATCTTATAGACAATGGCTTCTTACAAATAGCTATACAGTTCCCACGCTTGATCGCTTTGAAACTTATTTACTGGTTTTAGTAATGGTTTGCATGTTTGGTCATAAGAAAAAGAAAAAAGCTTTGTTAGCTGGATTAATTTTCAATACATCACTAGCTTGCGCGCTTGCGCGCTTGTGCCACACATAAAAAAAGATAAAGGTTATATTAGAAAAATAAAAATAAACATGAAAAAGTCGGAGTTTCCAGGGATAATAATACTGATAATGCTGCAATTTGAAAATCACACCTTTTTAGCATTAGGTGTAATAATAGATATTTCTGATAAATACCGTTATTATGGAGGCACGCCACCAAAAAAATTAAGACGGACTTAAACTTTTTTGCGCTAAGCTAAAGCTTATCATATTTGAAAAATAAGAGACCATTAACTGTTAAGGAATATAAATATTAGTAAGTTATTCTTAAGTCCCAAATTAAATTGAGTCTAACCTAACGAGTTAAAAGGAAAGGCTTTTCCCTGCATATACTTCGTAGGATAAGCCCCGCCTTTTAATATAAATAAGAGGAATACAGATCAAGGTGATTAGCGGCTTACTTCATTTCGGCAGTTGTTTTTTGTGCTTTATTTTCTCATGCCTTACAGGCTGCTAGGGAATATATGCAGGATATTTAAAATCGAAAATCTAACTAGTTATACCATAGTGCAAATACTAGTTTTTTTGCGATTACTCAACATAAGTGAGATAAGGCCTAAATGGACTAGTTTATATCTTACATAATTGTGGATAATCTTGAGGAAAAAAAAAATCGATTGTTCATGGGGTTTAGACATTTGTGTTTACAAATATTTCCGGACATTTTAATGAGAAAGATTCTTCCGTTTTCACACAATAAAGTATAATAAGGTATTAAAATCACAGGGATTTTTGAAGATGATTAGTAAAGTTGCTGAATTAATGTGGGATAAAAAGCATTTAACTAATCAGGATTTAAAGATGAAGCCTCCGGCATATAAAATTAGTGGGGGGCATTATTCTTTGGAAGTATGCCATGAATAGAGGAAGAATTTAGCTAGATTTATATTATAATTCAATAAAGGTGCATATCGTATTAAGAAGTTGGTGCTTAAAATCTTAGTAAATACTAAAGGAAATCTTAAATTATAAAGGAAAATAAAATGAAGACATAAGTCTGAACCATTTTGAAAGACATGGAAATAGAATATATTTGATAACATATAGAACAGGCTAATTGCGCAAAGGAGTGTACTAAAATGAGTGCGCGGTTGGCACCTCTGAGTTTGGTTAACCTTATCCTACCTGGCGCAGGAACTATGTAGGGGTGTGTATGTCGCCGGTTAAAATAGGGTTACATGAGCTGTGGGTTAAAATAAGTCGTTGAGGCAGTATGGGTTTTCTATCTTCTAGAGGAATACAAATAAAAACAGAACAAACTTTTGTGACGCAAGGAAACCAAAGAAGAGTTTACACTCATAAGGTTAAAATATGGTTACCTGACCCATGGGTTTACCTGTAGGTTTTATGTGCCCTAAATATTTAAACATATATATGCTTTTCTGATTATATATATCTTTTCTGTATTATTATAACATAAGGATGGTTTCTTTACTAAGACAAATGTATATGCATAGGCCCGGCAGGAACGCTAAGTTAGTTAGAAGATATATGCCGGGAAAGTGCATAAAGGACGAAACTTATCATAAAGATATTTTTAAAATACCAATATGACTATTTTACGAAATTTTAGGCTTTTATCCGTACGATCTTGGTATATTAAAGAATAAATTATTAATTTAATAAATTCATTATTTATAAATATACTTAGCCTGGTTTGCTTAAAAAAGTAAATAGATGTTTGTTTGTTAATCAATGGAGCAAGTGCAATACTTGCTAAAGGGCTAACCATAATAGTAAATTAGCAATCCTTTTATATGTTGTATGCAAAAGCTTAGCTTCACTTTAGCTATATTTTTTCTTGTCATTACTACCCGCAAGCTCCACTTGTTATTGCTTTTGCAGGGTTATACATGGTCATGTGTTTATTTTTAACCGGCCTTTAACCCCTTACAGGGTCAACATGCACGTCTCAAAGAGATAGGGTTTGCGGGGTGCATATAATGCATATTTCTAGCTTCTTTAAAGAAAATATGCCACCTATTTGTTGTAGCAGCTTAAGGCTCCGAGATTTTTTTTGCTTCTGATCCCTAAGAATAAGGTATATGGGTTGCTATAATTTTTCCGCTTCTGAGAAGCGTAAAGCCTTGCGCTTAGCTCACCCTGATGCTTTCGAGAGAAAGTACAAAATACATTAGTAACAAACCAAAATTTAAATAAGAAGCTAAAGCAATAACAATTAACGTACAAACACACCTAGTGAGCTTTTGCTTCATATTATAAATCAGTCATCACATAAACTAAATATAAATAAGGTAAAAAAGTCGTGTAAGAAGCCCGCCAAGAAGAGGTAGGACAAATTTCGAGCTCTGGCTTTGTACCTCATAAAATAAAGAAAATGATTAGTAGTCAAGCGGTTACGTACACAGCTCTTTAATCTACCACCCGGTTCGAACCGTCTAGTCTATACTGTGGTTTGATGTTAACAGTAACTTTCCGGCTTCATGTCCGGGGTATATAGGTCAAAGACCTATAGCCCGTAAGCAGTTATATCTTAACCGTAAGCATAGCGCTCGTAACAATATTAAGCTCTTTTATCGCAAGCTTAAGGTACAATGAGTCCCTAATTCAAAAATTTAAGGATAGCTCAAAGGTGACCATAGTAATATTATTTAGAGCTCTACTTTGCGACGCCTTAAATTATTGTAACAAAATTTACCGGCCCTGGGCCACCAAAACTTTAAATAATTGTAATTAAACTTCAGCTCTGGATTTTTCTTGATGATTTAGGAGGGTTTTGCTGCGAGCCAGAGATTGTGTTTTACTAGTTAACAGGAAATACTTTTCGCCTTTTTATATTTTTTAACTTAAAGGGCTGCGTGTTGGTAAACATCATACATGCACACATAAGAGATTATCATCTGTATTAGATTTATTTATGCGCAGCTTGACTATGTATGGCAGAGTATTACATTAAATAAGTACTTCTGTAATTTCTAAAATATTAAACAAGCCGTGTCTTTCTGCGCTTCAGGCTGGATGCTTCGCCGATTTTACATATCCGTTCAAAGCACCCTTACAAACACCCTGTAGCTTACGCAGGGAGTCGTAGGATAAACACCAAAAAAGAGATGAATTTAATTTATTAATAATCAAATTTTGTAGCCACTTTATTTTTTATCTATTGCTACGAAAGGCTTAAGCTAGAAATAATCTGGCAACAATATGCTTTTATGACAAACTTATCTTTAAATTTCTTAGTATTTTTTTGGGCGGATCTATCCTCAACACGCAACGAAAAAATTAGAAGTAGGTATGTTTATACAACCGGGCCTATAAAAGTTATTGAGCTTTATAATAACTATCAATTATAAACTCAGAGCCTAAGTTTAAATATGATATACATTAAAAAATTAATAGGATATAATATAAAATCAGGTTTTGTTATTTTTGTGCGTTCTAGCCTTAGCAGGCAAGAAAAAAATCGCAAAGACGTAAAATAAAAAGCACAAAAAGGGTTTATAGCTTGATTGGTAAGCAAACTGCTCATCAAGTTAAAATAAGTGTTCGATTCACTTTAGCCATAAGCCTGTATGCTGGAATTTGAAATTGAATAACTAGTTTTAAGTTACAGTTGCTCTGAAATGGTAAGCAGAGGTTAGCTTAAAGCAACCTGGGGTAGTCCCATGAGTGTATCAAGTCCACTCCTTAGATACAGTATTTATTGTACTCTTTATATAATGTTCTTTGCATTAATTTCTGCCCATAGCCTTGTAAGGCATAGAAAAATAAAGCACCAAAAAAATGAAAGGCGCAAAGTCCTATGAGTTTTAAATCAGTTTATTCTGATATCTAAATAAAACCTAAAATAAATGATTAAATAGAAGTGTGGTATTTGATCTAATATGGTAAAGATTTCTTATTTAATTATTCTGGAGATTAACTTTAAGTATTATCATTAACAATCACGTGGCTAAGGCTTACGCATTCAAAAATAAAATTTTTAGAGCTTTGCATAATTAATTCTTTAACAAAATAAAAAGCGCAGCCAACCAATTGGAAACATCTTTAGCATTAATTGGTGAAAAAATATTAATACTTGAAGAAATAACGCACTCTTCTTTACCAAAGCACATCTCAATTTTCTTTATCTTGTGCATTATTCTCCATCATCTTCCCTATGTTTGTTGCTTGGTAGTAGACAAAGAGAGCTTGCCGACATAAGGGTAGTGGTTATTTCTGTACTAAATTTGATATACCACGAAAAATTTAGTATGTAATTTAGATGAGGATAGTCCTGTGTGTTTTCACCACCTGATTCAAATTTTCCTGTATCTCTTAGAGTAAGCCATGTGAAGCTCAGAGTGTTGCCGAGCAGAGCCATGAAATTTGCGTTTGGTATGTAGTTCAAGTCCTGACGGGGCAGTGAAGGGAAATTTTTAGTATAATCGGTGATAATATGACTTCTTAATTCATTGAAATGTGGTTCGATCCGCAGGTCCTAGAATAATATTATGTTGCTAACCGGAGCTCCAAAAAATATTTTAGGCCTAGGACCGCCTTTTAGTATCCTTATTAGGTTTAATTATAAACAAAACGTTACAATGAGGGTAAAGACTAACATTTACTAATGGCCGGTGTAACTGGATGTTGGAATCTCCCTTTTTCAAAGTTACAAGATATTTGCTTCTTTTAATCTAAATCTCATTATAATCTAGTGAAAAATGAAAAGTTTTGTTATCTTTTAGTAGCTGCGAAAGCTCTTCTTCTTATAGCGAAGCACGGGTAAAAATCAGAGACCCAGCTTTGCAAGATATTTTTTAGCTTATAAACTTAAGTAATGTTATTGTTATATTCTTCTGTAAGGAGGCATACTTCTAGATTATTCTGTGGTGTAGAGGAAGTATGCGCGCACAAAAAAAAGTAAGGTACAAAGCACAAAAAGTATAAATGCACAATTTATAAGTCTTACTTGTTGTTTTTAAGGCAGCTATGCTAAACACGGAAAAAAAATTTTGCTAGAAAAATGATTAGTAATTAAAATTCACTTAAGGGGGTGTGATTTCAATATGCAAAACCGTACCTTGCATTTTGCGTTCAGGTTCGATTCTGCATCTCCCCATGTAATTAAATTAATAATTGTGCATGTATGTATGTTACATCAACCAACAGGCCCTTAATTTCTGCACGAAATGTATTAATTGATGGCTGCAAAAGCAAAGCCTCTAATTAAATAAATATATTAACTTAATTATGAAGTGAGCTTTGGTGAAACAAGGTAGCGCCTTAGCGAATAGCCTCGTCTAAATAAGAAATAAATGCATATAACAAAAGGCGGTTGTTATATATTATATTTCTTAATTAACATCAACGTAATTTGATGTATAAATGTTTAATTTTTTATAATGGACTTATAGGTTTGATATATGTATTTACATATGGAATTATTAATCGGTATAAAATGATTATAGATTATAAGGCCAAAGGGGGCTTTGTAACCAACGGGTAGAAGGTAAATGGGAAGGACCTTAATCGTTTCCACTCAGCATGTGTCAGTTCAAATACTGACTACCCGTTATCAATACTTTATTTTATAAATTAAGGGAAAAATAATATAAAAAATTATTTACAATTAACATTTAGGTTAATGGATTTGGATAGGGATTTACCAGTGTTTTTTAGGCCGGAGGTTCGATGTACGGCTCTTTATTCAATTAAATAATGATGTGACAATAATGAGGAAAATTCATAACTTTTCAAAGGCGCTAATGCTTAATAATTCAGATATTATTTTATTTAACTCACCTATGAAAATATAATTCAAATACCACACTTTAGCACATTTAGCTACCAGAGGCGCAAGTCTTAAATATAAGTTAAATTGAACCTATGGTGATAGCTAAGCTTCTCTGCTTACATGAACTAGAATACATGTTAATATACTTTTTCTTTATCGTAAATGATTCATTTAAATATTCAGTCAGAAATAGAAAATAACAACCTTGGTAATAAACATATTTGAAAATCAGGTGGTGTGTTTTGTATAGCAGTGATTAGAGAATCACAAGCTGACCTTCCTGAAGCATAAGATAAAGAAACTTTGTAGATTTCTAAGGGAAAGGTAATATTCCACATTAAACATCATTTGTTTCCATTATTCCAAGATTAGAACTTAACTGTACAGTACAAGTAGGACGGAAGAACCTAAACGCATGGACAAGCCCCTATAGGTGTGTTAGACTCCTCTTGGGCTACCTCATGGAATTCTATTTTATTTTTGGAATTATTGTAACAGTTACACATAACAAAACTCTCTATAAGCTAAAATAATTGATATCTACATTTATAGAAGCGTAAGCTTTAATTAATGAATAGTGATATGGTGAAATTAGGGAGACAGGAATTGGTTTTTTAGGTACAATGATTAATATAGCTGTTGTCTCAAGTCCAATTATCTATAAATAGAGAATTTTGTTTCTGTATATTTTAAATTACGTAGGTTAACAAAATAAAATGAAAGGCTTGCATATATCCTTGTTTACACAAGGAAAATAAACACAACACAAATAGTTTTTACGACACTATGTAACTTCCTGGATACTAATTGATTATAATGGAATTGCAGGGGTTTTTTCCAGTGGGCGATGGGCTGTGTTTTTCGTTTTTTTGCTGTTAACTAAGCTAATGCTAAAAAAAAACAAGAAGAGGCGGCAAAAGGCCACGCACTAAAAAAGTTTGTGTTACAGGTTTTTTTAGTTAAAGTTAAGAATTATATAACTCAACACTCTAAAATGATGAGAGGTAGATAAAGACGGGATAAAAATAGTTAACACTTAAAATCCTGGGTTTATACCCTTCAGAAAGCAGTAATTTTAGCTATCTTGTGCCCTTAAAGATATGTTTAAAAACTTCCCTATGACTTCCTTTTTTTAATAAATTTCCAATTTAAAGGGATGCATACTTCGTTCAGCCTAAGCTCTTTTTGCATTTTGTGAAGTTGTTTATTTTAGATAAAAAACGTCATCTCCCCTTTTTTTTTGGCATACTTCTAATTTTTTTTTCTTGCGAAGGCTGACAAGTATGCCCACGAAAAAATACAAGCATAACGCTGGACATTTTGTTAAAAATG
>JACYFI010001701.1:0-12585 GCA_020975735.1 Ophiocordyceps xuefengensis | reverse complement strand
CAATAATTATATATCCAAATTTTTATTCATCATTACGAAAACGAAGGAGTAGAAGAAGTAATCTATTCCTATATTTAATAAGACTGTATAAAGCATATAAATTTTTAGCGATTATGGTTCCTGAAGATTTTAATAAAATTCCAATTTTTATTAAGCATTTCCTGGGGGCTGAGCAAAGGATAAATAAAATACATATATCTCTTGTCCAGCATAATTGGCCAAATGTACGTAGCTGGCCGTATTTTTTTACCAGCTAAAACAGGGTATTGATCATAACATAAAATAGCTCGTGAATAATAAAACTACAGCGACAATCCCAATATTAAAGCCTGTAAGTTAGTGTCTTATACCGGTGTTCTTCATTAATTAGCTTATAGGAGAGTAATGAAGTTTATCTCCTATAAACTACTTACCACACTAACGGGGATGTAACAAGAAACATCTAGCCAAGGTCTACACTTAGGTCCGCTAGACCTTGTATCCCCTGACAGAGAGGAAGTAAAAGGAGTTTCTAACCTGACCTGCTTCCACTTCTAATACAGGCGGAGAAAATTAATAGGCTTAAACCTAGGGGAGGATAAATTCAAAAACTTATGTTATTTATCTAGGGCAATCACATGCCGAAGTATATACGTATAGGTCCATACTATACGGAACCTATGGTCATTCATGCACCCCTATAAGGGGGCTTCGCGTGTTAAGTTCTGGCATGAGGAATTCCCATGTATACAAATACTTGGTTTCCTGCATTTGTTCATGCGTAACTTATGATAAGTTCACCCTATTATAACTACATTTCTTAAGATCTTTTAGAAAAATTAAAAAGGTCATTAAAACTTTTGCACTTACGCTATTTTTTTTTTTATAGCATGCTTAGCGCATGCCACGGAAGATTCCAATCAATGAGCGAAGTTATAATTAATAAAAAATTAGCAGCTTTTTTAACCGCATTCCTTAAAAATAACCTAAAAAAAAGGCAAGCCTTGAATATACCCAAAGCTTATAAATTTATTAATAAGGCCTCAATTCAGAACAAAGTTTCTTTACTAGTTCATGCTATTTTTAGCCCAAGCTCTATTTTAGTGTTTATTTTTTTTTGGTGCTAGCAGCGCAAAGCCTACGAAAAGTGGTTTTTTTTTACATTTCTTTTCAATCCCAATATAATCTCAATATTTTATATTCATATAAGGATATCTAATCTAATGATTTATCAATTTATACAATAAAATGGACTTTTATCTCAATAATAGAATAAGATAAAAAACTCTCTTTACCCTTTCATGAATGTATTTGATTTACGGTGTTAATTTCCACCAAATAATTTCAACTATATCTATTTAAAAAACCTTTTAGTTAATATTATATTAAGGATAAAACATTACTTGAAGGGTGCTTCTCATGTCTAAATTCTATGCATAGATTTTAGACAAGGTTTGTGCTGTAAATAAAAATTTTCGTTTTTTAGATGCTAAATATTTTTGTAATACAACGATTATTAATATAAATTCTTGTTTAAAGGTAAGATAAGTTAGCTTTTGTATTCCTAAACGATATTTCTTCATCATTTATATCAATGGATGAGGAAACCATCAAAATTTTTGGATGTTTTTTATTTTAATTACCCATTCCTCAAAATACGAACTTATTTAATCTTTGGTTTAAGGTAAATCGTAATTACAACGGATCCTGTTAACATATTAGCAATAAGAGGCTCTCATATTTTTCTATTTTAGAGCCTTGCTAAGACATAGAGAATAAAAGCATGAAATAAAATGTTTTTTAAAGTTAATGCGTTTAATTATGTGCGTAAATATATTAGTTAAGTTAGGATTGATAGACTATTCAAATTTTAACGTATAATCATCTTAAATATTAGCCATTCTTTCTTCAATCAATCCTGCAAGAATTAAAGGAAAATTTTTAATTTTCAAGTGAGACAAGTCCCCCGAAAAAGCGCGAAGTGGAAGCACAGTATTGTTTTTATTACTATTTGGGTGATCCTTATCCATTAACCTTCGGGTCCGAGTCAGGAAATAAAAGAGCTTTTCTGCTTTTCGTTTATCTTTTTTTCGCTGTTTAGTTTTGTCTTTTTATATGTAAATAAGCTCTTGGGAGACTCTTTCACTTCATAATATTTATTTGCTTTTTATTCGCAAAGCCCTTGTTTTGTTTACATATCCAGGGACCGCCCCTACCCATTTTAAAGGCATCAGGAAATTACCAATCCACCTATTAAGGCTGGGCAAACCAATAAAAGAAACTACATCAGAAATGGCGGTGAGCGGGTTCAATACTATTATACAACTGGTTATTAGATATGAATTTAAACCCTGGTCCATAGTTTCTAATCTTATTAAACTGGGAAAAAGCTGTACCAAAATCCTGAAAAAATAAAGCAAAATATTTAAGTAAATTGTTCCTATATCTTTAGCGTTAGTGGATTAAATCATGCTTTCCATAACCATAGTATTCAAGACTTAAATTTTCAGGCGAATTGTCCTTCTTTTTGTTGCTCATCTATCTTCTTTCTTTTAGTATTGGAAAATTAATAAATATTTAGGAGCTAATTTAATAGCAAGTGTTATCTATTCAGTTTAACTAATAAAAGCAAAATAGTCAACACATTTTGGGGAAGATGTAGGTGTTTGATCACTCTTACACATATTTTTTTTTACATTTTCGGAGTTAAGACTATTCGTATTTTAGCTCTCAGCAAAGGAGAAAAATTTCGAAGTATACACGCAGCTTTTGATACATTTATATGGCTTCAAACTAAGACATAAAATAAGCGCAAGGCTCATAATTTATGATATATATTATTGTATAAATTATACTTCTATATATAACTCATTAGAATCTACTTAAAGAAATTACAGTATTAAACTCTCTCTATCAGAGGTAAGAGCTTTATTAGGAGGAAATTGAACCTCTATACTATTGATTTGCAAATCAAAGTTAAAGATCCTTTACAACGATATCCCCATTTTATACTATCCAGAGTAAATCATATTAAAGTATATCTACTATTTTAGTAGTACTAGGACAAGAAATAAACAATAGCCAAAAGTATTGACTATTAGATCTAATTTAGTTTATAATTAGTTTATATTATTTTGATTATATGTCTATTAAGAGTATTTTTCTATCAGCTTAAAAACAGGAACTAAATATCTCTAAGGAAAGTAAGAAAAGCTATAAGAATTGTACCTTGATTTTGTCAAAAGGTTCTATAAAAATGGCTTTCAAATGTTTAGGCCTCCTAAAATGCATTAATATCAAGAGGTTTTAACATTACCATAGAAACATTAATTTTGCTTTATAGGTCTGGAATGGGTAACCTTTTAGGTAACCTTAAAATCCACTTTTAGGTGTATAAATAATTACATAATGAACTGCACATTAGCTTATTAAAACCTAATAAGTTTATTAGGAAGATCTTAAATATCCGAGCATTAAAAAAGATACTAAATATATTCTGGGGCACTTATGCAAAGCAAAGGTATTTGCATGGATTAGCCATTTATAGTTTCACTTAATTCTCCTAAACTTTGGCATAAAGCATCAAACATACTTAAACCCAAAATCATAAAGATGAATATAGTAATTAGATCTTTAAAATAACAGAGTAAGGAACGGAAAAGGTTTTCTATCAAGTAACGCCGAGGTACCCTATAAGGATTAGCTAGCTCACCAAGCCGACGTTGCATCAGCTATTAAATGCATTAGTCTAATGCTCCTAAACAAAAAAGGTCAATACAAAGTGTAGAAGCTGAAGGGAATCCTGCTTTAAAGTTGCGTTTTTTTACAAACCCAAAACCTCCTCGATTAAAAATATAGTGGGATATAAATTTTTAAGTTTATTATTTATATCACTATTCAGATACTATTTCGATATGTATTAAATTTTTAAGCCCGCGCTTTAGTGGGTAGAAAAAACCGCTTACCCCGGCTTCAAGAGGCACCACTTCAATTCTAGGAGGTTAGTCCGGTGAGCTATATTGCGTGGTAAAACTAACTTATAAGTGTTGATCGTTCCTATTTAAATTCTATTTACCTGGACTGCTTGGGCAGCATAAGTACCCCAAATACAGTTCCCGCTACAAATTAATTTAATAAGGTAAGGTTATCATTTTATTAAGATGTTTTTGGTAATTTTCCCTGTTATGCCTCAATAAATAATATTATTTTAAGACCCGTTATTAGCATTTAGTGATATTTTTAATATGTTATAACGGGAATGCGATTTTTGATTTTAATCAATTATAGGTATATGAATGTACTTCTAACCCTAAATAAAGGATGTAAATACCATCTTAAAAGAAAGAAAAATTTATAAACAGTTTTTGTATTTGAAACCGTGCCACTAACACTAAATTGACTGGTAGTGATGGTCACGACTGCATATTTTTCTATATGATTAATACTAATTTAAACTGCATCCAAAAAATTATTTATGCATTCTTGGTTTTAATTGCAAACAGCTTATCATTATTACCTTTGTAAGCAAAAATGGAAACTTCACGGACCAATGTATATCTCTATATCTCAATATTGAAGAAATGTAAAATTGTGTTAATCATATGGCACGAATAAGGAAGTTAACACAACTTGAATATTATCTTTAGATGGATATTCAAGTATATTGTTTTAAAATTATTGATTTTTTTTTAATTTTTTGCATAGCCCTACCATTAAAAATGATTTACTCTTCAGTTTCGGTTAAGAAAATTATATCATTTATGAATAGTAAGGGAAATAAGTCTTCTTTGGTAATTGATTCTATTTAGTTACTACGTTTTACTGTTGGGGTTTTCAAAATCCCTTATAGTATTTATACCTCACCTTAGTATTTCATAAAACGAATGAATATACTTCTAAGTGAAATATCACTAAAGCTGTAAAGAAAATGTGTCAAATTTTATTGTTTTATACCCTTTAGATTGTCCCTAGTTATTTAGTATTTACCCCTACTCCAGTCTTTATGTGAAGCCTTACTTAAAAAAGCCTAATAAGAAGGACTGAAGGTAGGAAGGTTAATTAATGAACTTTTTGATCAAATGTTATTTACTAATTCCTTTTTTTAATGTGTTTTTATGTCAGTTTTCGCCATTTGTAGGCAAAACTGATAATTAAAATTATGCAAACAAAATAGGGCCAAAATTAACTAAGTACTGTTATTTTTCGTGACTCCCAACTTACGTCCTTGTCCTATTCAAGGTGTATAGCACTTATCTAAGTTAGTTATAAAATACTGGTGCACCTAAAGAGCTCATTTGAACGCGAAGGGGGTAAACAATAACAAAACTTTACTTTTTATTTAAAGCTTAATTACTCTTCTGGGGTTCGAATATCTAGCATTTATCTAAAAATCATGATAAAAAGTTCCCGACTGTGGCATTAAGCGCGTTCAGCTACCCTACAGGTGGAACCGCAGCCCTGTCCGATTCATATGCGGGAGAACCGACGATCTTTGTATACGAAATTAAAGTATACTTTAATCGTTTTCACTATTCTTGACGCAAAACGGAATTTCATTAGATTTCCTCAATACCCTGTCAGGTCATTCTGCATCAAGTTTATTATTTTTCCATAAATTTACATAATACTGTTTATAACCTCACAGGACTATAACTAGTAACTCATTATTTTATTATAAATCACAACATTAAACGTCCTTTTATAATTTACTAAGACTTTTTAACGACGCTTCTTTTGTATAGGTTTAGTTGAACGACTTCAAATGCTTCTTGCTGTTTTCCAACATCTACTAATTAAATTTCACCAATAACTATATGAATTAAGCGTGTGTTACAATAATTGATTTTAAGAATTCTTTTATTCCTTATTAAAGAAATCCCTGTTCCTGTATAATTTTACGATCGTTTGCTAATTTAGAGCTGATGTCTCATTGAGACCTATTGTTTTATAACAAAAAAGGTTTTACATCTGGTTTAAATCTCCTATTTGTTTTTTTCTCCTGGTTGTTCCACATATTTAGCTTTCATGATGGTTCATTCAGTTCTTTCTGGTATGTTTATAACCACAAACCTAGATCCAGTTCAATTAAATATAATTATAATCAGGTAAAAGAGACCCTTTATTATTTAAAAGTCTTCTAAGTTAAAATTTCTTCTTTATATTTTCTAGTTAACCTATTTCAGGAAGTAACTCTAAACATGAAATACAAAGTTTATTGTAACCCATATTTATTAACGAAATTTTTTCACGAACTTTACACACTTAAATAGATCAAATGATTTTGTGATAACACTAGGAATGTTTATTTGCTATCCTGTAGGAGGCAGATCCTATAATACTAATTCAAGTTTTTGCTTTAAAAATCATATACCAATACCACTAAGTCCTTTAGTTTTCTTTTAGCTACATTTTTGAACGAACGACATCTTCCACGCTAAATAGACATAATAAATCGGGATTAATATTTTCTAGAATCTTCAAAAAGGTTCTTTATTTTTCTCTTTATGGATCTAACTATGATGCCAGGAAAACAATATTCGTTTTATTGGTGAAATGTGTTTAATTATTCTTGCCCTAATTATAATATTATTAATCATTTTGGGGGCTGTACTTTTACAAAGTAACACCAAAGAAAAACCGGTACCGATTAATAAGGATTAGAATTGAAAGCTCCCCTAATCTCAAGCTAATGTTTCTAGGACCTATATGAGCGTACTAAAAAACCGTTACCTATGTGCAAGTACACTAAGAAAAAGAATCTGAAAGCTGTATTAACTATGTAAAATAACGTAATTATAGTCTAGAACCGCTTTGATACGTCACCCATAAATGCTACAACCAGAAATTGGAATGCTTCAGCTAGTACTAGGTTATAATGCACTACCCTAAGTTACACCGTCAATTATTTGATACCTTAGGACCTCCTAAGCCACTAGTAATGACCAAAAATTTCATAGATAATTTTATCTTGGTTGGTTGGAATGATGATATCTAGAAGCGTTCAACTAATTTTAAGAAAAGGATGACCTTTTATAATAATCCGTCAATAGGTTGGTTATTTTTGTAAATTAAAATAAATTAATAGATCTGTATACATACCATCAACCCTACGTTTGAACTTTATTTTAGAACTAATAGTAGTACACACTAAGGCTGATCATTAATGCTTTCACAGATGCCTGATTGAATGCCCTGACTCGGAACGGCCGCCACATTGTTGCGCCTACGATGGGTTTCTTTTAATTATTGAATTTTTTAGCGGTATATTATAAGCTGATATAAGATATATTTCGTTTTTCCTTAAACTCAAACCTAATTAATAAATACTTATGCTATATTCAATAAATTATATACCTTATTAACATATAATATACGCAATGTTTTTACAAATTATTTCTTGCATTAAAACAAAAAAACCTTAGTGCAGCCAGCCCTTAACTAACTCTGATGCCCCCTAATAAGTAAGCTTTATAATTTTAAATTGTTACCAAAAATGATAACAGTTGTCGATAATAAAGGTTTAATCACGCCCCGTCTAACTCGAATATATCAGCACTTTCACACTAGTTGCTTTTCCAATACCATATCTTATCAATGACCCTTTTCTTAGCCCAGGTCATGTTTTCTGGAGATTTAGATTTTCTATCTACTATCATATGTGAATCCTGAATTCACCTACTTTGGTTCTTTTTGACTCCTTTACCTTTATCTTTCTCAAGGCTTATTAGTTCATTAGATTCATTTTTTTCATTTTTCCTACCTCCTTTTTTACTTTTCTTTACATTTCATAAAACAGTTTCTGTAAATTTTTCTGCTTTTTCTACTCCTTTTAGCCTTTCGTTCTTTTTACTATCATTCATAATCCCGAATTCCTTTGATGCAGCAGATCATACTCTATCCTGGTTCGTCAGAAATCATTGATTTCGTGAATTCTTGTGGCTAACCACGGAGTTCTCCAGTCATTCGGGCTAGTTTGTAACTACAATGAGTTGAGCATTAAAGGGACGGGTGGCTATGGGCCACTTGGGGGTGAATTGGGACAGGGTGCAGATGGTCTCCAGCTTGAGGTAGAATTCGGCCTCGACCCCCCCTTCAAACGACGTTTAAGGTGGCCTCCGGAATCTATGAATACCTCTTGCTGTTCGTTCTCTACCCTTCGCTGGTCAGGGCCTAGACCTATTTCTAAGGGAAAGATAATAATCTCCATTTCTCCATCTTTTTACCAAGTTTGCTGGATCTGCCCGAACGCACGATCGGGTTACAGAATAAAACAGTTAGCGGTTTTATTTAGGACATTCTCTTTTTTCCTATCGAATAAAGTCTTCCTTGGGTTTCGCCTGATCACCTGATTATTTGCTAGATGGGCGAGTCCGTTAACCGATAAAAAAGGTGTGGTAGAGAAAGTCTTGATTTATATAATAAACCCGTATTGGGATTGAAGGTTAAAAAACAGTGTTTTGTGTTCATATATTCGGTGACTCTACCAGCCGACTCCCAGATTTTATTGATTGAACCCGATAGACCAACACTTTCCTCTCGCCGTTAGATAACTATAAAATTATGATTAGCTATGTAGAACTGATACACAAGAGACTTCAACTGAAAATTTACCCTAAAATCAAACAATTGGTTGGGCGAAAGTATGAATCGATACGTTAAACAAATAATTAAAGTATATAAAGAGCGTAATCTCTTAGGTACTCCTTTATAGCTTAAATTAGAAATGTCTTACTTTAGTACCTAGTTAATCACTAATCCATACCCAATCACGTGACTCCTTACCTCATCTCTATCTACCTTTATCCTGAAATACTTTAGTTGTTTGACCTCCTTTATCCTAAAACTGTAAATACTATAAATGTATTTAGAAAAAATTCTACTAAAGAAAAATCGTTGGTTGAAAAAAACCAAATAAATAGTGCCTTAAAACTAGATTAAATTTGACAAATTGGTATATAGCACCTAGGGTATAAATTTCGGATTAACCGAAGCAAGCTGAAATAATACCTGGGAACTATCTACAGGTAGAAAAAAAGTTAAAAAAGGAGGGGTATCAGCAAACTCTGGTCTAATGTAAAATATTTTCATGCATAGGGGGTGAATTAAATATACCTATTTACTTAAAGAATCCAGACCTTAAACCCCCATAAATAATATCTTTTAGTTAAGTATACCAAAATATATTGGAAAAATATCGCTAAGATAATAGGGGTAACTAAGATATGTATCCGCCTCCTGTGCATTTTTATCAAACTATTTTACGGTCGCCATTTAGTGTTACAGTCCTAAAAAAAGTTAAATTAATAATACTTTTAACTTAGAAATATAGTGTAGTAAATATCCAACCTATTAACTACTAAGAAATACCACTTTTTTACTACTCAAAAAAGAAATATCTGACCATAACAGTTCTTAATAAAATCTTACTAATAGATCCTGTCATAAAAGGAAAGCCACTAGACTAAGGACTGCAAATTAATATAACTGTATTTAAGTTAAAAGGATAAGAGATCACACTTAATTCCACCATATCTTCTTAAGCTGATTATCCCAACAGCAGCTTATTTTGCAGCACCCTTGCACCAGGATAACAATCATCTTTGGGTAGAAAGTCGTGATTTATTACAATGGAATATAGCAAATATTATAGAGAAGATAAACCTATTATGCTATAACCATCACTAAAACCTAATGAGACATTATCGAATAAGCAATTTAATTTTTTGTATGTCTTTGTTGAAATAATCCTAACAAGAAGAGCCATAAACACGGTAGTTATTTCTCCTAATCATAGAACTAAAAGGTTATCAGTACTACTGTATTTCAATTAAAATTTGAATGAAATCGAAATTAATAATATACACCGTCCCGTAACCCAATTGTGCGCGGTGTATTAACGGGGAAACTGGGCGGTAGTCCTTCCATCCCATTGGGTAATCAAAATATGGAGAGCCTACCGTGAAACTTTTAGCCATAGCTCCGATTAATAAACATATACCTTATATTATTGAATAATCATTTTGTTTAGTGTAGGATCTATTGAGAATATTACATTAAAATCTTAATAACTACCTTAAAGAAGCATAATGTACAAGCCATACTAATTGTATAAAAAAAAATCTCCAAGCTCCCTATTTTAGTTTTAAAATGCCCGCTAAACAGAACTGTTCGATTAGCAGAGAATTTTCTAGTAAATCAAAAAAACCTAACTAAAAAGGTAATGACAAACCCCCCACCATTCTTCACCCCTACCAAATATCGCAACAGGTAATTATTTTCAGTTCTAGATATCGACCATAAAAGTAAACCAAGCTTAAAAAATAGGCTAAAGAAAAAGTTTGATTAGCCCTATTAATTTCAATTTATGCCTCACAATGATTTATTAGGGTGTTTGGATACTAACAATGGTTATTTAAATCTTAAAAACGCTACCTTATTCATTACCGATTTTTATCCTTTCTAATTGATTTACTAACCCTCTCCAAACCGGTAAGATCGAGCACGATTATCATTAAAATTGTGGATTATACTATCAACGATAAATCATAAGTTGAAACCTAAATAATAGGTTTTTATTTATAAAAATTGAACTATTATATTTCGAATATCAGCAAAGTCAACTATACGTAGACTAAATATCAGATTTACCCCCTCCGTATTTACGTAAATATTTTTCCTGATCCTAAATATCAAAACTATTTTTCTCCATTAATCGTAAAGATCTCTACTAGGGTTGAGTATTCTAAATCTCCAGATTGTACTCGAATAACGCTAATTATTGTACGGGTTGGTGGATGCATGACGAACATCAAAGTTTCCCGCATCTGCACTAACAATCCTGAAATTCAACTGCGGTCTTAGAAAATTACCAATTTATCAGAATTTTTTATTAACAAGAGTCTTTCAACAGGTGGTATACCTTTGCAAACTCTGAATATAACGATGGTCTGGTAAACTTAAAATTCATTTGAGTGCTTTTATTTTACTATTTTGATTTAAACCTCGGACAGGTAAGATTGCTTTGATTATTTAGCAAAATTTTTACCCGCATTTATAAACAATAAATAAAAATCCGTCACTTTTTTTGAGGGTTAAAAGGATATTTTTTCTCCGCTAAGGTAAACAATAGTTTTTTAAATCTTCAAATTGAATCTATGTAATATTAACTAATCTTCTCGGTTTAGATAGACATATTGTATAAGGAACCGAGCACCGACTAAAGTATATGATTTAATAAATATAATAAGTTAGATTTTTTGTTATGTAGACCTTAATTGAAATTTCAATTGAACAGATCAACCTAATTACATGTTTTTTTGTATTACCTATTATACTAAATAACCCTCCACGGCTATAAACCCGTTCAGACCTTAGGTTTACAACTGTAGAATTTGTATGGTAGACAGTATTTTTTTAAATCGAATTGTTAGTGGGAACTCGTTGAACTATAGGAGTATCAACCCCTGTATGGCGTGGTTGAAACCGAGTTAAAATCACCTGATCTTTCGTAAACCTCCCTTAGATACACCTGTAAATTCGAATATATTCTGCTTAAATCCGATCAACTGCCACGTCTGCTATCTTTGCTTCTGGTCATGAATACTGTTTGTATTGTTGACTTATGGATCGCATGTCCATTGGTTTTCCTCAATCTTTAAGGGCCTTTTGTTACCTACCCTGAGTATGTAACTTCAGCCACTAATGTTTTTCAATTTATTACACCTTGGTACCTTTAAGGACTTCTAGATATCCCCGGAGGAGTTTGACAGTCTATTCTCCCATTAGACACACTTTTCCCCTGAGGTGGTCCTCGAGGACCACTGGCTCGAACCTATCCTATAGAAAAGATTAAAACAAAGAACTTATTAATATACAGTCATTAACATAGATATGGTTAAACTATTCAAATTGAAAGATTTTTATACACATATAATGATTTTCCACTTGTAAACTCTAATAATAATATAAGATACGTGATTATTTTATTTATCCACTCCAATAATCATAATAGTAATTATGTTGTGAAATTATAACATAGACAACTAATAAACGGACTAACTGACGCCCAAACTCTTCCTACCAAAAAGCCGGAAAACTATAGTACCCTAGTAATGGTACACATCAATTATACTTAAAAGTCATTAATTTTATATTCTGAAAAGCAATACTCCTCTATCGTCCTATAAAAAGGGTCAACTGAATTTGCTAAAGCCGATAGCGATTCTGATCCGGCAAAACCTACTATAATGTACAGAGATTGGCTTCGTTTGCCTTAATCAGTGATTAAGGTTTTAATAGGAACTTAACCCCAACTATTTAGGAATGTTTAGAGAATATAAGCATTATTTCTATAGAAATAAGCATTTATAATTATTATTTTTTTCTATTAAGATAACGAATCTAAGGTTCCTATTTAAAAAAAAAAGTACAAGGTTTAAACTCCATGTTTGTATTGTTTTATGAATATCAAAAATTATTTCCTTTAGTGTATACGTTAATCATTATAATATCTAAAAATTTTAGTCGATAAATTAGACGTGGGGGATGTGATTTGAACTGCCATCCTTATGTCCGTAGGGCATCAATGTTTTACCCTTTTAAACTATA
>JACYFI010001700.1:0-11243 GCA_020975735.1 Ophiocordyceps xuefengensis | reverse complement strand
ATGGATCATATCTAAAAGTGATCATACAATAGCTTTTTTGTACTAAGCGAAGCTAATGCCATCTAAATATAAACCCATGTAAGACCAATTCCAAGCAAGTTTCTTAATTCAGGTATTATCTATATCTGAAGCAAAAAAGATGGGTTCTGTAGTAAAGTACTAATTAAGCCAGAAGGAGTAATAAATATTTATTAGTCCTTAATCAAAGGTAAATTTGTGTACCCCGGAAGACATAAGGCATTACATAATCTTTAATAGATTTAAGAAATGGCGAGGTAAATAGCCTAGTTTATTAAAGCTTACGCATCTGCCCCTTAGATTACAAATAGTTTAGACTCTAATGCACGACTATCGGGATTTCTTGTCCACTGACGGGCACATTTTCTTCCATCAATTCTTGCGAGCAAGAGATATTTGCTCGAAGGGAAGGAATCCAATTGTGTATTTTCTAATAATAATTAATATCCTAGCTTTGCTTAAGTCTAAGGTGCAGTATGTTTCACTAACCAACCAACAGCCCCCAATTAAATAGAAGTAATTAAAGAGTCTAATGTTCAGGACACAATTGCAGAATTTTTTTTCAAGTAATTTAAAAATATAAGGTAGAAAATTATCCATTTTCTAAACAGCCATCCCAAAAGTGTATTCTATGCCCTATCTTACAGAGAATCACTACAATTATATCTAACATATTTAACTAACGTTCCCGTTAATGACTAGTAAAACATCTTAATTATTTTGTTCTATATAAAGGGATTAAAAAGTATTTAGCGTTGAAACGTTTGAACTTCGTGAAGAGGATACCTTGAGTACGTTCATCAAAAAATGCTATCAAATAAGGGTCGTACAGAGATCATTTGAAGACACCTTAAAAATTATTATAGTATTAAAACACAAATATAATTTCGTGTTTTTTCGCAAAATAAAATCAGAGGCTGCTGGCGCTTTCAGCAGTCAAGATATTTTTTTTTGTTAGATTGGATACCGTACTAGTATTTAAAATAACAACATTTTCTAAATTCGTGGTTTTTATCTTTAATGACGTATTAGTAACCCACACTCTCGCTGGGCAAAAGATTAAATTTAGGTGTGATATTAATTAATAGTATTGAAGCTTTATTTTCCTGCTATTTTTTTAGGAGCTATCTCCAAAGAAAAAGCAACCTGTGGATAGGAACCAAAACTCTGGGGAAACCCTAAAAGCTTTAATACTAAGCTATTTTTATTCGGAAAGGATATTGTAGTGGTGTATTAATGATGAAATATTAGTAATATTATTAAAAGATTCTTTTGGCTTAGTTCCCAAGGATGGGCATGCGGGACTAAATTCAGATAGTCAGATATATCTGTAAAAGAGCAACAGCAGACGGTTCCCTAATATTATCTAAAATTATTGTAAGGTGTGCTCTAAGTGCAGGAAATTTAGGTTTTAAAAATCTATAAGGGATAATTTAATACTATATTTACCGAGCTATCGCACAAAAATGCTTTAGATAAAAAATATTAGTTCTTATGTTTAAAAGATACTCCAAACATCATACTCTAGAAAACTACATTATTGTAAATCAACTTCAGAAATAATATCCTCTATTATATACTGGGTTCTTACTGCTGGAGAAAGGGATGTTTTTTATAGGTGTTTACTCATGATCCTAAATCTAAGGTAGTTATAGAGAGTAAAACGCTTATAATTTCAGATGGTCTTCAAACAAGTATATAGGCCTTTATAGAACAACATCTCATTTGGTTTTTATGTGAGGGTAAAATACAAAATTAGGGGCGGAATCGCTGTTCAATTTAAGGTATTTGGTTTTAGAAAGATTAAATTATAATTAATCATTTTGACAACATCCCCTTAATTAAACTCGTAAGTCAATCCCGACTATTTTAACTTTTTAAAGAAAGTTTGTAAATTTTCGATGCAACCAAGGTCAACATCTCTACATTAGAAGGTTGTAATCAAAAATTATATCTATTAAAGTACATTAAAAACTGGAAAATTATCTGTTGCTTTAAGGCTTAGTTTTTCCCTAGCCCAGCTTTAAACTCGAGTGCTCCGCACCAAAAAAAGTATTTAACTTTTGAATTTAAACTCAATTTTAGCCTGATTTACGAACCGGAAGGGTAGTTTTTTTTATAGCATTAAAAAAATTCACGCCAGGATCAAAATTTGGGTGAACATATGATTAAGATTTAGTATTAACTTCAACACCAGTAAAAGATAAAGAACTTTTAGAAAGTTTTAATATCCTACTTAAGTTTGGTAGATATAATCTCATTAGATTAGTGGGGGATTTATAGGTTGAAAAATTTACAGATGTTTCGTTTAATAACACTTTAATACCTATATTTGGAAACAAATTTAAATTACATTGGTTTATATAATTCATAAAATTACGAAGATTTTAAACAAACGGGCTTTAGTTCATGGAAGTAAAAAAAACCCATTATACTAGGAGAAAGGGGATAAGATGAATTAAAAAAAATAAAAAGGGTAAGGATGAATAGAAAATATCTAATATATTATTTAATATAAAAGAATTTCTAAAATTAAAACTTAATGAAGGTGAAGGCTTTAAACACCACAGTAGAATTAGGACGCCCAATGACCTCCTATGTGTTATAGAAACCAATTAATCCTTTCGAATTACCGTTATTTAAATAAGTATATTATCTTAGATCTAGTGGGGAGCAACAATATACGTTCGCCCCACCCTCTTTAATTAAAGGGATAGAAAACGGAGCCCTTTAAGATAGGTCTTTTTACAGGTAGTATTATGTCCTTAGATTCACTTAGCTTTTCTAAATGAGTTTACTTTCGTTTGTTTTAAGTGTTATAGAATATACTTTGTTATATCTATTAAAGTAGGATTAATAACATTTTTAGTATTGGAATATTACTATAAACCTGACTTAGTAACCTTGAGAAATCCCCATAGCAATTTACCCATATTTAGTTAGCTGTCGGCTAAAACTGTTAAATATGATTTTTAGTATACCAAATCAAAAGATTCAATCTGTACCTTCTTATTGAGTAACCATGTTGCTCGCATTGGTGAAGGGAGTTTAGTCTTTAAAGTCTCAAAAGAGAACTTCCCTACAACATTCAGGCAAATGTAAAACCAACCTGAATTTTTAAAATAGAGTACAACAATAGAGATATCTTATTACTTAAGAAAACATTCATAACTGTTTTGGGTGGTTCAACAATTACATGAGTATGTGATAAAAATAAGGGCAAGCCTATAGTGTCCATCCGCAAAGATTGGACTAAAAAAAATTTTACCTTCAGTTTGAATAAGAATGCCTTTATTGCAAACTCAAAAAAAGCGAGATTTATCTCTTAATTAAAACATGCTATACGATTTACTGCTTGAACATGGTAAAAACGACACCGCTCCTGTATTGGAAGAGGTATGTATGAGCTTATAATTATAAAGGGGTCTAGGAACCAGAATGGGCTTCCGTTAAATAAATTCATTTTCCTAATTTGTTTACAATGTGGCCACGCTTTAGGATTGTACACATGAATTAAAGATCCTAAACTGATTTGCTGTTTTTGTAGATGGGAGAGGTATTTCTTATGTAAGATTTCATTATTAATAAAAATTATACAACTTCGGTTATAATGTTAATTTAGTTTTTTTCCTATTTTACTCAAACATGGCGCAGAGATAAGTTTTTATTAAACAAAATTTTGGGAGTTTTTGGCTGTGGAAAGATGAGAAAGCTTTAAATAGACCAATAAGTAATATACGTGTATTACAAATTATAACTGATATTTAAAGGATAAAATAATAATTCCCTTTCTTCAAAATTCCTTTACAAGGTATAAAGATTTAGAGATATTCATAGATTTTATTTAAAAGTATCCAGGTATTGATAGCTGTTAAAGATTCATTGTAACAACGAGGTATTAAAAAGATAAATTCATTTAAAGCTCAGGTAGTTGATTAGAAGTAGAGAGAGTTAATGTAGCTATTAGTGACTTACTTTTTCTTATAAAACAATAAACAGAAAAGGGTAAAAAATGAGGCGGTTTTATTTAAAAGTATATATTAAATAATGGATATTAAAATATTTTATGGGTATTTTAACTTAGGTAATCATTGAACTTAACTTTATAAAATTTTTATTTATATTAACAAATTAATATTATTATGGTTTTTACACACAGCAAAGCGTGCTTTAATTAATTTAAAAGGTTTATATGTAGCCTAATCCTTATTTATAGTTACGTTGATTTAGGAAAAGAATAGGTTCACAACCATATATAGATAAACAGATTTTTGTTGTGTACGCTACTATGCCTTGAATTTTACAGTGGTCTTTATTCAATTATATATCTAAAAAACGTTTGATTGTTGTTAAATTAGCAAAATTTATTTTGCACATAAGAAATTAGTCTGGACGATACATGAGAATTATTGAAAAGTGTTATAAAACACAACACTGTTACACTTTTTTTTGCAAGGCAAAAGCAAATATAGTGTTTCATATTTACTATAAGCTGATAGGTCTGTATTTTGGACTGTTTTCTGTCCTTTGGGACAGGGTTCCATGGTATCCCACGTTTATATAGGTACAATCTTCCTAGCTTGTAGGCCTTATGAAGGATATTAGGCCTATCATTTACAGATCCACATAAATTTAAGGTTTGACTAATCGAGTACTCTTTACTGAACACTTTGTTGATTTCTTGTATTTGATAGTTTTATATGTCTCCGTGTTATTACTGAAGGGTCCCTAACCTAAAACAACGATACACAATTTAACATGCACCAAAGAAAGATCGCTAAAATTATGAAAATGAGTAAAACCAAAAAAAATATGAAACGATATTTTAAGTACTCGTGCATCATCATTTATGTTTAGAACGCCCAGATGGTAACAGATTCGATACTTTTAGCTTAATATGGAGGGCTCCGCGCCACAAGGAAAATTAATGGACCGCATTTAGACTACATCGCCTGAAGGAGATTAACAACCGATGGGTCATCTTTCTAATACTAGCCCAGAAGAAAAGCCTTAATGAATCCTACTCCCTGATAACATACTAATATGGAGGAAATATCAGTAAGAATCAGTTCTGCTTATTCGTCTAGATAAGTGATGCGCTTAAGTTCGTTATTACAGTCCCGAGAGAATTCAGGCAGAGTGAAACTTATATAGTCCGAGTTGACTGGTCGTCGACGTATCACCTGTTGAGGAGATCTAACCCTGAGACAAGCGACGGGGCAATACCTTTATCTGGGTTTTCATACTCAAGTGAATAGTTTATGACAAGACGAGGTCAGTCACAACTTATAGGGGGGTGGATGAAATTATCAAAATAGGATCTAGAAGTGCATTCCCCATCTCCCTTCAGAAGACAAACCTTTATCAGAATCACGTCGAACTGATCCCTAGTTATCCTACTGTACACCTACCAATCCGAAAAGATGAAGCTGATTCAAATGAATGAGTAGTCATCTGAATACTCTATAAAAATATTAGAATCTAAGGATCTGAGCTTGCGCCTCAACAATTTGACAATCTATGCCGGGAAAAATAAAGGGATATAAAGAGGAAGAAGTGATTCTGATTCTGTATGCTTTTGATTTAAGACAATCAAAACGTCGAAGATAGAAGATAAACAATATTAAAGTGATAAAACAGGCTTATAATAAAGATTATATCGGAGAACCCAGGCATTTATGCTAGGCATATGATGGAGACTTTTCATTTGACGAAGTCTACTATATTGATATCATAATTGATCTTCATATTAAATTTAATTTTCCTTAAAAGAGCTTGCTACTATCCCATAGGGCTCATTTCGGTTATTGCTGTTACGAATAAGAAATTCAAAAAACCTACGTCAATTATATTAAAGAGGGAATCTTAGTTAAAATATTTAGATATTATATGCTATTAAGAGGTCAATTAATTTTAGTGTCTGGCTTGGTGGGAAGGTGAAAACATGCATACATGCGTTATGCCATAACCTAGCTTTATCCCTTACCTGCGCAAGCTAAAGCTAAAGTGGGAAGGCATAGGTTAAACGTATAGCTTTGTCTTTAGGTGGTAGCTACGCAAGCTATAAATTAGCAACCTAAAAGAATCTCCTTTAATAGTAAGCCTATAGGGTGGGAGCCTTTCAGGTGGTCCTACTTTCTTGACAAAATACCCGTTAATTAATAACCCCTTCGGTTCAGGAATTAGAAGCACAAAAATCCTAAATCTATTTTAACTAATAATAAACCTAGCTTGTTTATTTAAAAGACTACTCTCTCACTTTATATTGAAACATTTTGTGATCTGTGTATGAATTATTATAGAATGTTCATATGAGACTTTCGTTGTCCTTAGCTTGTCTCCGTATGTTAGGAAGAAGCTTGCCTCTAGCCAAAATCAAAAATATCGAAGCAACTTACAATAAAATATATATAAAACCAGGCTTAATAAGTTTAATGCTAGACCTAACAGATTTCGCGAATCTGGATATTTCTCAGTCAAAGTCTGACTAGGCCGCGGTTTTATGTTAAAAAGCCCTTCCTGGCGAAGGACCCCTGTAGGGGATTATTGGAATAAGCCCTTTGTTAGATTTTTCCTTTTACATATTTTTTTACAATTTGTTAGGCGGAAGCCTACTCACCTTTATTTTTCGTTTTCATTACTTTGAATAGAGCAAGCTACGCTAGCTAAGTAAAAAAAATTATACAAGAATACGCAAAAACTAGCCACAACGGGATTATACCTAAAGGATGTAGAACTTCTAGTTTTTTCCCCCACAGGGGTGGCGGATTTGCATGGTTATTGTCTCCCTATCCTCGAACCAGGGTGGCATGTAATGTTTTCACTAAACCAACCAGCAGGGGAACAGAAGGTACGAACCCCTTATCCCTTGAACCTGTTCCCTAAGGATATGAATATGGGTTATAGTGGCGTGGCTATCGATTATCGCCTTTGTAGGTAAGTTCGATTAGTTATTCTTTGCTGTGGTCGCCAAGCTAGGAGAGTAAAGGATCAGGAAGCAAGGATTAGATATGCTTAAATAGTAGAGGATCAACTTTGCACAACAGAAAAAATATAAAGACCGCAGTATAAATATATTTATGTCCATTTTTAGGTTTAGAAAAAAAAAATAAAGAATGCCGTAGTAAATTGGGTTTTGATCTTTCTCGACCTTATAGGTACGAAAATGTATGTATCTAATGGTATACAGTAGAATAATCAGGATGTTTTCTAAGTATAATTGGCCATTATTTTCCGATACTACGTTATACATTAATAAAAAATTCTATAGCATCCTTTGATTCCTTAATAGGATTCATTTTGCATCTATTTTCTTTTATTTTTAATTATTTATTAGGATTAACCTTTACATACGGTTTCTCGTATTAAATTGGTATATATAGGGGGCCGTATCTTATATTTTTATTTCATTAGTTCGATATTAATTACTATAAGTAACTACATGGAAATTACCAAAGCATAAGTTGAAAATAGTACCCTTTAGCATTATCGTGTACAATATTATTCAAATTACTGCATTACCAGGCCCAATATTGCCTTACCATATGGCAAGCAATTTAATAAGTTATCATAGTAAAATAACAAATCAATTTATTCTTAATCAACAAGTTATATATAGTGAATAGTATAGAAAAAGAGAGTTAGGTACCGACTACATATAGAATCAAAAAAATCTAGAGCCATCGCACAGCCTAATTGTTATGTTTTGGTTTACTAGTAATATTGAAGAAATGTAAATATGACATGAAACCAAGTACCATGTCTGACAGTAGGTAATATTTATATACTTCTTTATAATATTGATTGTTTTATTGCCTAGTAAATTTAATTTATTAGCGATGTGGGTGCCATTAATTAATTACAAACAACCAATACAGTAAAGCATAAATATTCTATAGTATTTTTAGCAAGCGAGCTATTGATTGACTATCTTCTTTCTGTTCTCCTGCCTTAAAGATTGAGATACTTATGTTTGTTCGCTTAGGCTGGTTAAAGCTAAAGTAAAATATCCTACTTTATTTTATACAAATGCACTTAATGACCAAGTTATAAGATAGAGTTGTGGTCTAGGTCTTAGACAGTAAGACTTATCCCCTTTTGGTTTATACAATTTACTTCTTCCTGAATTTATAAAGACTCCCTTGTTTGCTAATTGCTTATAATTCTAAAATTGCTTAAACTAACCAGTTTAATTAAAACAATGGCTCAGCCCATATGTAAATTCTACGCAATGGCGTTTCACATAGCTCGCTTGTTCTGATCTTTATATTAAACCCTTCTCCAAGCGCCGACTCAAAATAGGGGGCTGGGTTTTGCCATGTTATATATCTTTCAACCAGAAACAGCTCCTGTTATATGAAATAATGTCTTGCGGTCTATTATTCTGGCACCGTTTCTTAGTGGAAAAGAGAATAGGGGATACAGCGCGTTGGATACAGACAGAAAATATGTGCTTGCCATTGTATGTATTTTCACCCCACCCAACATAACCTAAATATCTTTCTTTTAATACGCCTCGCTGGTGGAGTAATAAGTAAGTAGGCTATCGTGATTCTAGACTGCTGGTCCTCCTTCTCCTGGTTGCTATATTTATATAAGCATCCTGCTTACTTTAATATGTTATGAGGGGCCACACAAATAACATAAAAGTGGAGCCTCATCCGATAAATAAATTATTCAATAAATAGAGAAATTAGTTCATGGTGGGAAAACGTTGTCTTACATACAACGATGTTATAAATATCCGCAAATCCTTTTTCATTTTCCCTCATTTTCTAATATAGTTTCAAGATAGACTTTGTTATTATTTGTGAATGTTAAACTCCATTGATCTAATGACCGTTATTTTCTTCCAGGTACGGGTGGGATGGTACGCTTCGATGTTTGCTTGCTAGGTTTCTACTAACCTTTTTCCTTCTTGAGAAACTGTCGCTAAAAGCTGTAAAAAATTAATAGCAAAAAATACAATAAAATAAAAAAAGACTTGCTCTAGGGAGCTTTTTTCATATCTGAACCAAAGATTTTATAAATTATATGTGTGTACTTAGCTATACCTAAAGTATTAAAAGTCGATCGTGGAATACTATGCCACTGGTAAAGGGATACTGGGTGATAAGTTATGGGAAATAAATAAAGGCATCCACACGTTCTTAAATATATATGGAGTATGGGGATTCCTTAACTTTAATCGTATAGTGTATTCTTTGAAGGAATATCATCAAGCGTTCGATTCGCTGAGGGAAATTAGCCTACCTATTCTGATCTCAGCCATAAGCTTATTCCTGGAACCTGTGCCCTAAGGGAATATGAATATGGTTAATAGTGGGGTGGGTACTACATACCCTTTTGTAGGCTAAGCTTGATTTAGTATTCTTCTTGTGGCGCAGAGCCCTAGAAGTAAGGATGCAAAAGCAAGGGCTAGATTAGAAGTAGTAAACGGAAAAATACTAGGAGTGGGAGGGAGACTCCACCAAAAGACAGGATTTCAGTTAAAATAGGATATATAAAGCAAGCTTATAGGACAAGGCCCTTTGAAAGGTACATTAAGAGAATTGACCGAAGTGTTTTAAGGGTGTAAAGTTTGAATTTTATTAGGTTGTTTTAACCACATAGTTTCGAGAAATCGGATATTCTCTGAAATGGCTGTTTAGATTGTCGAGGGCAGTTGCTGTTTTGGTAACCTGCTAAGCTTATTCTAGGCCCCCTTACCACTCCTTACGGGCTGGTTGTAGCAGTTAAAAAAACATAAAAGAGGTGTAGTTTAATATGGGTAAAATAGGAGCTTCAACCTTACAAAATTCTTGTTAAACCCAAGTACTCTTGGTTAAATAATGACAGAAATAGACTTTATATACAACATAAACTCTATTGTTCAAACCTTTATTAACTTAATTAAAATGTTTGGTTGTACCCCCATATTCTCCAGGATCGGGGGTGGCTAACATACCCCTTGTAGGGCTGCCACATTTTAGCCACACCTGGGTAGGTGTTGCAAAGCTAAGGGATCCAGGATTAAAAATATTTTGTATCAAGAGATTGTGAAGCAAGGCTTGTTAATGAACATCCCGTCAAGGGCTGCTGGTTTAACTATTGAAAAAATAAGACGGCATAGTGTGGTGCTTAATTATCCTGCATACGCTGGCGGCATAAGGTAAGAGGAGTGTTTAACAATAGTTACTTGTTTCCACTATACACCGTATCAGAAAGTAAGGCATACTAAAATTTTTTCCTTTGTAATCGAGAGTATTCAGCCACCCACTCGTTTCTCCGAAGAGATACGTGGGGGGCGCAAGGGCCAGAGGGGAAAAACGGTACGTCTCCCCTCACGAAGTAGTAACACAATGCTGCTGGACTATATGGGAATAATCTATTATTGTCATGAGAATTTATCCATTAGTGCTAACGCTATCCTTGCTTTATTTCTTTTCAAGGTCACATACCCCCTATCTCGATAGGGTTGACTTTGCGCTTCGTAGGGTATCACCTGGCAAAAAACTAATAATACTATATTTTTTGTGCTGCAAGCAGAATTATTCAATCTTAAGTTTTCTGAAGGTTTTAATATGTTTCACAATTGTATAATAATTAAGGGTCAAAGGTTGATTTTTACCATATTAAATTAGATAATATTACTTGATTTTATGTTATATTTCATAGGATTAGTGTTAATAGCCCTAACACATACGATGTCAAGATCGCATACAACCGCGTTAGGCGAGTGGTTAAGAGCGCCTTCCCTGGGAGAAGTTTTCCTAGTTTCAATTTCACAGTAAGACCCGTAAATACAAACTCTTACTTAGAAACTATAAGAAATACAGTTAAAAAACAAAAGGAATATATAATATTACTTGTAATATATAAGTATATGAAGAAAAAAACTATGCATAGGAATTTATCGCTATTGTATCAAAGAGAATACTTTATATCCATGGCAATAAAAAACTCGATAGTTTTGAACCCTATTCGCCTACTGGTAAGAGGGACTGATTTGAAACTGGGTCAATAACCTTTATTCTTATGCTAAAGCTATCTTTATTTTGAAGTTTATTAAGAATTGTGAAACTTTTATTTTATATAAATAATAATTTGAAAATGTCTTGGCTGGGTCTGCCAGCCATGCACAAAGTTTTTCATATCTTAGGCAAATTGAAGGGAGCTGGTATCTCTCTGATTAGTTGCTTAATTGCTTTATAAAGTCGCAAATAAACTGGTGGGGCAATGCACAA
>JACYFI010001698.1:0-13614 GCA_020975735.1 Ophiocordyceps xuefengensis | reverse complement strand
GATTAGCTAGAGCCAGGGAAAAGTCGCTAAGCATCCATCTAAATAAAGCAAACAAAAAGGGGTTTTGTTAATTGGTAAGCATTACTGCTCATAACAGTATAAAAATTAAAGTGTCGAAATCATCGTTAAGGCGTCCTAGTCATTTGTATGCTTGGCAATCTTTGAATTTGAATATAGGTTAGTCTAGTGCGAAATGGTAGACCGGGAGGTGCTTTAAGCCGCAACCGGGGTAGACCATGAGGTTCTCGTCACTCCTTAATACAGATTTTATGTACTATTTTTAGTCGCTTGCATATTTTTGTCCTAGCCCAGCCCTTGCTCAAGGGGCCATTAGAAAAAATAAACACAAAAAATAAAGGCGCCATGCTCCTATGAGTTTTTGAAACAAGTTTATTCTATATCTATATAAAAAATAAAATAAGGTTTTAATAAAAGTGTGTATGGAACTAATTATGTAACGTCTTTATTAATTTATTCCGAAGATTAACCTTTAAGTATTATTACCATCAGTGGCAAGCTACGCTTCTACAAATAAAATTTTAGAGCTTGCAATTATTATTCTTTAACAAGAATAATAAAGGGGGCCGCAGCCCAACGAATATAAAATATTTTAGCATTAATGGTGAATAAAATTTAATGGACTGAAGAAAGACTCCACTTTTTCCTTCAAGAGCACCCCAATGTTCTTGGTTGTCCAAATATATTTACTCATAGTCTTCCTTATGTTTTTGTGCTTGGCTGGAAAAAGCGTAGCTTGTCTCCGACATTTTAAGGGGTAGGTGGGTCTTAATTATTACTAGGAATCTTTATATACAGGATAATTTTTACGGTATGTAATTATAGATGAGATAGTCTTTGTGTGTTTTTACACCTTTCTTGCACAAATTTTCGCTGTACTGCTATAGTAAGCCCCGGTGAATAGCCCCAATTGGGCCGAGCAGAAGCAACTGAAAATTAGCTTTGGTATGGTAAGGTTCAAGTCTTACCGTGGGCACAGTGGAGGACATTAAGGATAATGGTTGAAAATATACCTTTTTGTAATCATTGAAATGTTAGGTTCATCCCCTGCAAGGTCGCTTAAAATAAATAATTAAAAATTTGGGATAACGAGTGCCCTCTAAAATATTTTTAGCCCCTCGCAATCCCCTTTAGACTTATAGACATTGATAACAAGAAGGTTATTCATAGGTAGACCAACATTGCAACGCTAATGGGGTGTATTTGAGATGTGGAATCCATCCCCTTTTTCAATTTACGAAGATATTTGGCTTTCTTTTTAGATTTACATTCTATATCTATGAAAATGAAAAATTTTTTAATCTTTTTAGGTAAGCTGCGTAGCTCTTCTTTATAGCGAAGGCCACTAGGTCAAATAACAGAAACCAGCTGGCAAGATATTTTTTATACTTATAAACCTTTAAAGTAGGTTTATTGTTAGTATTCTTTGTAGGCGGGGACATATTCTAAATTATTTCTTGCGGTGCTGACAGGTATAGCCGGCACAAAAAGTAAAGTACCCAGCACCAAAGGAAGGATAAAGGCGTTTATAGCTATACGTCTTGTTTTTAAGGCTAGCTATGCTAAACAAGGAAAAAAATTGCTAGAACAATTTCGCTTGTAATAAATTACTACTTTTTTAGGGGGTGTACTTTTATGGCAAAATCGAAAACTTGCCATTCTTGCCTTGTTCAGTTTCGGATTCCTGACATCTCCTCGTACCAAATTGATAAATATGTGATTGCATGTTGGTTACCACTAAACCCATTCAGCCTTAATTATGCTTGCGCAAACTAATTAATTAAGGCTGCAAGCAAAGCTCTATATTAAATATAATTAGCTTCGAATTATAGGTGAGCTCTTGTAAAACAAGTTAAACGCTTAGGCAGCAATATGGCTCTACGATAATAATAAGAAAATTAAGCATATAACAAAGTAACAGGGGTTGTTATATAGTTATATTTAATACATCAAGGTATCTTGATGTATAATGGGGTTTTAATTTTTATAATGGAGTATAAGGGTTTAATTGCTTATTTAAGATATGATATTTTAATTAATAGTTAAAATTATGTTAGATAAAGCCAAAGGGCTTTTGATTAGCCAACGGTATAGGTTAAAGGTAGCATTACTGGTTTCGGAGCCACATGCTGTCAAGTACAAAATTCTGGACTAACCTCGTTTGAATACTTATTTATAAATTAAGGGAAAAATACATAAAGAATTATTACCAATTAACTTAGGTAAAGATTTTCGATCAGGAATTATACCCAGTTTTTAAAGGGGCGGAGGTGTATGTACGCCTCTTTATGTCATATATAAAATAATGATTGATGACAATAAAGCAGGAAACTGTAATTTATTCGCGCTAAAGCTCTAATAAATTCAGAACACTTTATTTTTTTTTAAATACTAGTGAATAACTCAATTCAAATAAAACCACAACTTAACCATTTAGCTACAAGGAAGGCGCCAAGGCTACTTCTAAATAATCCAGTATAAATTGGAACTATTGGTGAGTAGCTATTTCTCATGCTTACATGAACTCAGATACGTTTAATATATTTGTCTATTTATTCGTTAAATGTGATTCATTTTGAATATTAAAGCATGCTAAATATACAACCTTGTCTAAAGAACATCAATATTGAAAATAAGTGTGGTGTGGTTTGTAAGGAATTGTTTAGAGAAATAACAAAAGCTGGCTTCTGAAACATAATGAAATACTTTTGTATATTTCTTAGGAAAGGTAATTATTCACCATTAAACATTTGTTTACCATATCAATATACTAATGTTAAAGCTAAGTAAGGGACAGAAGCTTAAAGACATGGTTAAGCCCTATAGATTTTTAGACTCTCTTGCTACCCTATTGATTCTATTTAATTTGGAATATGTAAAATTTAATTAAAGTAAAACTCTTATAAGTCAAGATTGATAGTCACAATTAAAGCCGTAAAAGCTAATTATTACCATCTATAATCATGCTGGAATTAGGGAAAGGACAGGATAGTTTAGGTACCAAATTGATTACCAAATTAATGGTGTTGGTTCAAGTCTCAATATCCTAATAAAAATGAAGAAATTGTTTCTTTTTATTACCGTCAATTATCAAAATAAAAATGAAGGACTTGGCATATTATTCTTGTTTAAAAGAATAATAAAGCGCACTACAACACAAAAATTATTTATGACTAATGTAAGGCTTTGATTGATAATAAATTGGTTATAATGGACTTTGCAGGGGTTTTATCAGTTGGGCCGATGGTGTTTTCTTTTTTTGTGTTTACTCAGCCTATGCGCTATGAAAAAACCCAGAGGGGCGGTCAAAGGGCACGCACAAATTTGTGTTTACAGGTTTTCTATTAAGATAAGAATAATTATTAACTCGAACACTCAAATGATAGGGTAAACGCGTAAATAAGGTTAACACCTTAAAATCCTGTTATATCCTCTTTCAGAATGCAAGTAGTATTAGCATATATCTGCGTTGTAGAAAGATAATTAACTGCCTTTATTCCCTTTAATTTAAAAATTTTCCAATCTAAATAAGGGGATACATAAAACTTTCGTCCAGGCAAGCTCTATTTGTTTTTTAAAGTTGTTTATTAGTTAAAAAACTCAGTTCTCTTTTTGTTGCAACTTCATATTTTTTACATTGCGGCTGACGGAAGTATGCCGCCAAAGAATACAGTAAAGCGTGGAACATATTGTCTTTATTAAGGTTTGTTTTTAATTACGCGGGCATACAGCATAGCCTGGCCGAGCTTAATGGCACCACAGCTAAAATATTCCCTTATTGTTTTCGTTTGAAAAGTCATAATAAAATAATAAGGTAGTCTCGTGTCTAATTAAGGAAGCATAAAATTTTTGTGGTGTTTAAGGGGTTTGGATGCTCTCTGAAATACCTAGAGTATATTTTTGGCTGGCAAGCGGAAGCTTTACCCCACTTAGAAACTAGGTGTCCTAGAACTTTCGGTAATAATTACAGAGATGTTTGTTCTAATCCAACTTTAAAAGCTAAATAGAGGTTAGTAGTCTCTATTTAGAATAGACAAGTATAAAATGATGGGGGGCTTCGCCCTACAAATAAATAAGCAATACCCTTTGGTCTACTAACTTAAACGTACGAAAAGTAAGATCTAAAATTTTATTTAAATATAAGGAGCAATATTTGCTCTCAATTGGCGCGGGACCCTTCACAATAAAGGGAGAGAATTTTATAATGAAAATATGGCTGAGCTTGCATACTCCGAAGGGATTTAATGCAAGCTAAAGCCTCGCCTAATATAACTATTAAAGATAGCAAATTTCACATTTGGGTCTTAAACATTCAACCGAAACTTTTATTAAAATCTTAAAGATTGTAAATTCAGGCCCAGATAGCTTTAATAAATCTTCAAAAAAGGTAGTAAAAGTTCCTTCAATCTCTTGCGGCTAGCAAATATGAATGAGCAAATAAAATTAAACATTTTATTAGCAACCAGCTTTATGTAACAGTTAGTATTAAATACGAATATATTAAAACGCATATCCCTAAAATGCGCGAGAGGATAAGAATGTTGAAAACTCTAGTTTTAATATGTAGGTAGAAATAAAAATATTATTATTTTAGAGGACTCGCGCCATACATTTTTCTTGCTGGCTGGTTCCAGTAGGCGTTCTATTTTTTTAGCCTTTTTAACGGCGTAGCTTAAGCCCTTAGCGCACCCTGACTCTTCTGGTGAACACATGCCAAAAAATTTATTAAGGAAAAAGTATTAAATATTACTTATTTATAAGTTTTTATAAAAATTAAATATAAGATCGTCGAATTATAGGGTGTTGGATAAAATAATTTTTTTTCATTAATAAGGTAATTGTAGCTCACGCTTAGAGCAAGTAACTTGTCGAGTTAGTTGACGCCTCACTGGTATCGAATTCCAGGTTTTTCCCTTATGTTACTTTTATAAATTAGTAAATATTTAAAAATGATGTAAGTTTAAATTATAGAAATTCAAATATCCAAATTAAAGTTACATGGATTCGTCTGTTTTTAATATTATGAAAAAAATCACAGAGGGTATGGTATGGTATGAAAAGGTTGTTTTTTTATATCGGGATTAGTAAAGCAGTATCACCTATTATTAAGATGAAATGTTGAAGGCATGGTGCTTGTCATTGATGCAAGAGGGAATGTGCAAAGACTGTGCTTTCAAAATAAAATTTTTTCTTAACTGTAGGTTTATATCAATAACTAAATGATGTATTTACACACATAAAAAAGTCCAATACCGTAAAGAGAGTATAATAGGTGTTCGGTGGTGGTAAAACAACATGCACACTATTTAAGCTTGTCCCTTAAGAAGGAATACAAATCATTTTCTGTTGCTTACTCTGGCTGGTGGCTAGCTGGCCGGCTGGCAAGCAGCAGGTGCATTTTTTTGTTGCCGGATCCCCCCCTTAAAGGGTTAAAACAACACATGAAAGGTTGCAAATTGTAAAATTTCATCCGAAGCTTTAGTGCTAACTAGCTTAGCCTAAAACTTCTATTTAAAATAAAGGGGCTTTTAACCCAAAAGAATTATTTCCTGTTATCTCCCGTTACAAAAAGACCTAAAAAGTTTTTACTTATCAACATCAATAGGATACACGTTCGCTGGTTTTTCAGTTTGCCCCTCACACCCAACAGGGAGATGGATCAGTAATCAAGGTTGCTTTTTTTCTTGTGATATACAATATGGAACAAGAATAAAATTAGTAGGTAGGAAAACGCACATTTCCAAGCGTTAAAATGCTAAGGGTATTTTATTTCAACTTATTTTATGAGGGGGTTTTGGGGCTAGAGCTTATTCATAGTTTTAAAATCCAATTAGAATAATAATGGCAACGCTTATTAATATAAAAATTAAAATTTAATAATTTAAAGGAACGCCATTTGTGTTGCAAGCAAGCTACGGGTTGCGCCAAAAAGATGAAAAATATTGCTAAACGCTTCGTGTTTATTAGCCTAATTAAGTAATTTGTTCTGCACCGAAAGCCGGTCATAACTAAAATAGATTTTTTTTTATGTTCACTATTAAGAAACCAGCCCTACAATTTTTTCCAAAGCTTAGGGTTAATGTAAAGGTAAAAACTCTAATTCTCATTACGTTTTGGTAAAAAGAAGTTCGATTCTCTTCTTAGGCCTTTCAACCTGCCTGATTTAGGGGATTTCATAGTGAATAATTTTTTAATGAAGACGGATTTACAAGGACCTAACACTTTCACATCATTAGTCCTGATAGATTGAAATACATGACAATAAAGTATATATTATTCCAATTTAAGATCTTAAGAAGGGAAGAATTTTAAGACTAGCGACTTCTAATTGGAAATGTGTCTGTCCCTTTTAGCAGACTCCTATCAGTTCTAGTGTTTGAACTTATCCGAATTATTTATTTCAGGGCTATCAATCTTAAGGGTTGAACTATTTTTTATGGGGCCTATGTAAATAGTCTATCTTTATCTCTTTTTGCTTTGACAACGCCGTTTAATCTAAGACGTGAATTCTATTTTAATTAATTAGCATAGCTATAAATTATTTTAATTTTATTGTATCATTAGAATGATATATCCTGCTTTAACTGGAATTACTAAAGGTGTGGGTATACACATGGGGGTTTATTATTGTTACATAACATACACAACAATTTTCATATATTTTATATTTTTAATAAGTATATTAACTTAGTTGCCTTTAAACTAGTTTTTTTACCTGAAGGGTTTGATTATACTAATATTCAATCTCTAAAACCTTTGTTATTTTACAAAAACTTTGTTTTATTAGAATACAAAAATTCAATTAATAAAATGGACTAACATCCTAACAAAAAATAGGACATACCCTTTAATAATTGTTTATTTGGAGACAACAGGGATCAATAAATTTATCGAATTTCTCCTCAATGACTTTATTTTACATATTCGTTAGCTATTGAATTGCAAAGTCTAATGGGATTATATAATATCTAAGTACTAGAATATAGAAATTCAACTTATTCAACTACAGGGTTAATAACGCTTTTTATTGGGGGATTAAAGTTGCTTCGTTTTATACTGCCGCACGTTGTGGCAATTATTATTATTGAGTCAAGAACGACTTGAGTTATTATTCCATCAACAAACTTCGGCAACCAAGAAGTTAGATGAAATGGGAAAGGCCCGTAACATTTTAAATTAGGCATCTCTGTTCAAAGGTGGGAGGAAGGGAGAAATCTGAACGTTTGTGGACCCATTCGAGCCGAGGCCTCTATGAGTTAAAGCTAAATCTCGCCTGAACCCATTTTGAACCAGTAATCTCTACAAGTAGGGTCATATCTGTCATAAGAAATAAGGGATTAGGCATTTGTATGGAACATTTGGATATGCAGAATCGTACAAATGATCAACGGTAACCAAGGGTACATATAAGTTACAATATAACGTAAAGAGTGGGGAATCTAAGGACGGATTAAAAGAAAAACAATAATAAATCTGGAACTACGGTCTACCGGACATGTCCTAAGACCATGGGTAAAGAGAGTATAGTAACCATTCTCATGGGGAAGGACTCCTAGGATTTAGCCGGTCTGTACTAAACCCCACTATCGCTGGAAGTTCCAGACAGGTTCAACTCGATCGGTTTTGGTAAAATACAGAAAGGATTGTACTGAACTGTTGTCGAATAACAAAGTTATATGGTGAAAGATAAATTATAAGAATCTTTTATGATAAAGAATATATTTCCGCTAGCCTTATCAAAATTCAAATTTGTAAGCCCAGGAAGCATGGATCGGGTAAATTTACCTACTACGTTGGAAGGCTTGTTCAGAAGAAGTTATATAAATTTATCAGATAACTTAACAGAAGGTATTTCCAATTCACACCCCGGGAAGACAGAATTATTATATCCCAAAAAGCTAACGAGTAAACTGAACCATTGGACTTATGCCCTCCTGGACAAACCTAGGTACCAAGGATGGTACTGAAAGATGATATTAGTAAGCTATTTTTATGGATCCAACTTTCAGAAAGCAGTTCATTGGCGTTTAGACCTAAAGAAAGCTGCCACACCGATTAAAAATGGGTAGTACAGAAATTCGTTATGGCCAAAATGAATCTATGACGGAAACTTTACTAATAATGTTTTTGGACGAAATACAGAATTCATGAGCAAAACGATGGATGTCTTGAAACGAGAAAGGAATTAAAGACCCAAGATTTTTGCGGATTTAATTGTCCGTAAGCGTATGAAGAGTCGGGGTTATCTGGAATTCAATAACTTTTCTCTCCCTCCGTAGCAGGGTCACTTAAGGTTCAAATCTAATAGCCCATGACGCAATATCTTTACTCCGTCAAACTTCGACGTTTTTATCGGTTGACTAAAAAAGAAGGTTTCGAGTGGGAATAAAAACTAACTTTATAGAACGCAAATCTATATTCGATTCGTCCCGTAAAAAAAGGGAAAAGCCAAAAACTCTTTGGGGGAGATATTAAATTTAGACATAAAGTTTCACGAACTAATCCCGTTTCAGCTAGATAATCGAAACCTAAAGATTTTTAAGATATTTGGAACATCACAATTTATATATGCAGTTGACCTGAAATTAAGGTGTTAGAGGATCAAGAAGAAGCTGTGTAAATCTTTATGTTTCCAAAGATAAGGTGTTCTTGAAGGACGAGTTAGGTTGAGAGGTTTTTCCGGAAAGGCGGAACCCAAATAACCAACACTACACAGACACGGGCTGAGATTCCTATCGGTAGGAGCAGAAAGAAGTAACGCATGAGACTTTACTTCTAGAAGAAGAGAATGTTTTTGAGCCAGAAAATAAAATAAATATGGACCTTTTCTAAGCCCCGGAGTAAGACCAAGGTACAAAAAAAATTATAAGGGCAAAGGTTACCCGTAAAAAACGGTAAACCAACCCAATTTATCTGAATTGCAAAGAATCGTAAAGCATTGCTATAACTCTACCTAACAAATTCCAGTCTATAGAGGGTATAATCATACTATCTTTCGTCAGATAACTCTTAAAGCACTATCTGCAAAGTACACTATATACTGAAAAGATCTTTGCAAGACTTCTTCGACAAGCCAAATTCAAGCTGGAGACTCGAAGCCTAAAAAATATATGCCTACTTATGGTAAAATTTTAAAGGGCAAGTATAAAGGCTGGGTTCGAATAACTAGTTACTAGGAATAAAACACCTCGCGTGCTCAATATAAAATGGAAGATATATATTTAAAATTTCAATGGCCGCGATATACCATATTCCAAAGCTGTTTGGAAGGTACGTAACTTGGTTCTATGGTGACTCCCCGACTACAGTGAGTGGAAATGCATCACTTCGTATAGATGAAGGTACCTTAATCCTTAAAACTAACCGCAAGTTAGGATATAAGTTATGGCTCCGAAAGAAATCGGTAAAGCAAATACACATTATGTAGAAGATGCCCACAGAAACCATCAAGTTATAAACATCTAACAACTTGAATAACAAAAAATCTAAGGCCAATCTGGAGACCGTTGATGGGAAAGATATCCGTAAGGTTGCGGAAAGCGGGAGTGATTCGGTAATAGAGGTATACTTGTCCAGTTCTTTTTAATTAGAGGGACCAGGTTTTATTATTGCCAAATCAGGGAAGTGCCTAGTCTAGATATTTATATTAATTCAATATCTGGTATTATGTATAAGCTATACAGTTTGTATGATATAACCTTAACATAATTATAAATTCTCTTTAGTTAATATATACTATAGGGATTTTTATTTAAAGGTAAGTGCAGCAACCATTATTATTTTTATCTCCAAAAAAAGGACTTGGGAATCTTATCAGACACAAACGTCTGGGGTAAAAATTATTCAAATCTCCTGGGGATAACCCCTAAATTTCGTGGTACTTAGCATATATGAAAATATATGAGTTTGGTCTGCACTAATTACTCTAGGTTAGTAATAAGCCCCAAAGATGAGTAAAATACCAAATGGGCAATCGGCTGATGCTAAGGTACGTAATACATTTTGACCAAGAGTATTATTGTTCAAGAGCCAACGAGTTGAAATGGTAATTCGATTTGTTGGATTAAATTTCTACGCGTTTAAAGAATACTCTACTGGGCGTTCGAAAGAGTTATCAAAAAGTGAAAATCCCTTCTAACCCAAATCATTATTCAAAGACAATCTTTATTTTCTACTGTATCTAAATCTGTAGACAATAAGCAAACTACCTTTTGACCCTGATTTATACAAGGATTCTTGAAGCAGAAGGATAGCATTTCTTGTCTCTAATTCTAATCAACCAAAAGAACCTATTAGGGTTACAATTTAGGTTAATTTCATGAATTAATCTTCATGCGTAAGACCTAAGATATTTAAAACTTATTAAAGGCTGATTTTTTTGGAGCAGCAAGAATGGAAGAAAGAAATGGGTGTTGTGATTTTACAATAGGTTCTCTTTAGGATCACAAGTTATAACAAAAAGTAATTTACCTCAGTTTTTGAATAATATCCTCTAAAAACCTTCGAAATATTCGATGTATTTATTTATTTTACAAAGAAGTAAGTCGTTATGATTGGCACGAGGCGGAACATTTAAAGAGGCTGAAGGTTTGCAAGAAATTAATTAATATTTAGAGCTTCTTTAAAATAAAGGATTTCAACTCTCTTTTACTCTTAAAAGACCTTTTCCTGATACTGATGCTTTTAGCAAGACCATTATTTACCCATCTAGCATCAATTTAGACCCGTTCAATGGGTGTAGCTTGTCGTTTATACAAGTGGTGATGGGGTTGTTAAAAAATTAGTGTAGGCAAGAGTCTTTAAATTACGATAACCAACTGAGTCGTGTAAGTATTACTTTTGTAGTATCTCAAACATATTGAGATGATTACTATTGAAAAAGTTTAGGTAGATTTCTTTGGACGGGGTGTGGTCAACTTATGCCGTAAAAAGATTATACTAGTTTCACGATGTCAATCATTCAAAAATAATTATTGAAAGGATTTTACCTTATTTCAATACAAATACCCTGTTCTTGGTGTTAAAAGCTGAAGGGGATTGTGAAAGATTGAGCTAAAGTTAGCAAAAATGGTACAACAAAGAAAAGTCTTAACTAACCAAGGTTTCGGATCAGATTCGTCAAAATAAGAAACAGAAATTGAATAAAGGAGATATCCTCCAAAATAAATACTTCTGGAGAGTAATATATGATTATTACTAAGCGTTGTTATCGTACTTTAATTTGGACGATAAGATTTAACCGACACTCGATTATTGGACGTGTATGATGCTAGCACTCTTACTAATAGTTATCAAACTTGGTACTTTATAGGCTAAAATTTTCCTATATTATATTTTATTGGTGCAATTAGTTTTTAATACAGTAACAGGGTTCAGGGTCACATTTAGCAATGAGAATGGTTAAACATTTTAACATTTATTTAATGAGATCTTTATCGCCTTAATCAATAGGAAACAGTGGGAGGTTTAACTCAATTTAGAATTAAAAAGATTTATTGCTTATAGTCATGAGTTCGATGTAGGTATTGATATTTATTAGCTTTAGGTATATCTAGATACTTTGAGTAAGTCAAGCATTGTCTGTATATTTTTATTTAACCCAATATACAAAATTCAAGTAATTTCAACTGCTTTTTTCATACTAGTGCAATAGGTTTCTCTTTATAGTTGTATACTAGTCAAAAATAAAGACAACATGAAGAATAATGATAAAACTAATACCTCCATACATTAACAGGTAAATCAATTAAAAAGGTTATTTTTATTATTAATCCTTGTTTTACCTGTTTCAAGTTTGTCAGCTATTAACTTATTTTTTTTTCATTTCGTAGGTGTACGCACCCTTTAATAATGGATTTCTAATGGTAAACCTTAAGTGGTAATTAAGTGGCAGCGTATAGAAAGGTTAATATTCTTATGCGTTAAAATCGCTTATTAAATGAGTTGTTATAGGTGCTGTGTACTTTCTTAAAAGCTGATGGTAAAGAAGTTTTTCAGCTTACCCGACTATAAGAATAATACTTATTAGAAACTTAAAGTTTATTAAAAGTGCTGTCTCATAAGAGGTAATGTTAGGCTCGGCCTATAATCAATTAAAACAATTCTTTTGCTGGGACCACCCGGTCACGACACAAGAAAAATTTTATAAGTTTTAAATAAAAATATAGCTATATCAAAGTCCATATATCTTTTGTTATATCCTGTATATCAATATACTTAAATCCTATTATACTAATTTATTAATAAAGATGGCTAGACATTGGGTACCATTTTTATTGGTACAAACTTTACTTTTTAATGGTTAAAATGAGTAGTTGCTTTATTTTTATTGTTGGTGCGAATTAACAATATTATTTTTTACTGTTAATATTATGTTTAGCCAACCCACCATTGACAAACCCTTCACCAAGATGAAATTCTCTAATATCGAGTGTGGATCTTCGTATTTTTTAGGTTAAAATTAGAACTCAATTTGGTGTAAAATTCTTTATTATTTTGCTTACGTATACCTTTATTTAGTTTTAAGAAATTCCTTGGAATTTATCCTTTTCGTGTCTTATGGGCCTTTGAACAATGGGAAAATGCGTTTAAATACTAGTAACTTTATATTTAATAGGATTATTTTACTGAGGATTTTAATTTGAATTAGGGGTCAAAATTGCATTAAAAATTAGATAGGTAGGACAATTTCTGTTTATAGTTGTTAAATGAAATCAAATTTGTACTATCTTATACGAGAATAAGTAAACACAATGGCTTTTCTTTCCCACACAAACTAAATAAAGCAGCTAACAAGGCCCACAATTATATTTTCTACGCTCAAGTAAAAAATATGCTAAAACTCCAAATGTATAGCTGAGGGATGTATACTTCAGTCACAGTCTGGCCGGTCCTATAAATAAAAAGTCAGACCTTTTTAGGGCGCTAAGAGTTATAAGAACCTTTACAATGTTAGAGTAAGATTATAATTAAAAAGGCATTTCCGTGTTAACCATACTTCAAAAATAATAGGGTGCAGGGGTTGTGGCAAACGAGTGGGTGTTTATAGGACAGGAGTAGGATAGGGTATATTTTGGTGTGCTTTCTAATAATAAGGTGTAGCTAGGAAACCCCCTTTTTAAAAAAACCAATATTCTTTACTTGCAATATTACGTTTTGCCTTTCTCATAAGCAACTGGCGATATTCGCCTTATGATGTCGTAATTATTTTACTAAATAAAAACGTAGCTTATTTGTTTGGTATCAAGTAAACCTGTTTTATGACGCTGAGTATTGTGTATAAAGGAGAGGTAGGTATTTGTTTAAGTACAAAAAACAATTCTATTTTAATTTAAAATTATATAGTTTTTTGTACCAAAACGTAGGAAAAAGTTATTAAAACATTTATATACTTAGACGGCGCCTAGCGCGCTTTGAGTTTATATTACCAAGATAAAGCGCTACTCCACAAATGGCAGTTTCGTTTTTGTGACATGATAACTATTACTGTATTATTTATGGTTTAATCTTTATTGAGTGTAGGGCTGAATACTTATCTTTAAATAAAAAACTTCGGAGGATTGCCCTATATCACACAAGTGTTTAAAAGCCTAGGTA
>JACYFI010001696.1:0-11700 GCA_020975735.1 Ophiocordyceps xuefengensis | reverse complement strand
ATAGCTAAATAGACTTTTAGAGTTCGGAAATTCTCTTGGTCCCTACTACTTGGTGTCATAATATTACTGAAATAGAAACTTAACTGGTAAAGGGTTATCCTCCACGATAATAGATATCGGTTCGCTCCGATCTAATTGAAAAAAAATAAAAATAAATAGAGCATTAGTTTTGGTCGATAATTCTTTAAAGTTACCAATAAGTTCTAGAGGATCCTTTATTGCTCCTATTCTGTATTCTTTACGTTTAAATACTAAATTATAGCTATGAGGGCACACTGTCTAAAAATCTCAAAGCATCAGGCCTGCGTGCGAAGCACGGCTATTTTCAAAATATATATATTAAAAATACGCCTTAGGTCGCTGGCGCACACATCGCTTTTTTATAGCTTTTTGAGGACAGCTAACAAGAGGATAAGGGATTTTCGTTCTCAATTCAAGATCTGCAAGCTGGCTGTGTTTGGGGGAGGGGGATAAGGGAAAGAAAAGACAATACACAACCAATAATAGATCGAAACTTTTAGAATAGGTGGTGAATTTGGTTATAGTTAGTAATAACATGAGCCTTGATGGGCATAGCCAGGGCAGAGTTATCAAGTTTTTTGAGCGTGACCGCATATCATAACCTTTGGTTCATATTAACGCAGAGCTCATAACGTTATTAATAATAGGTGTACTGGCTTCGCGTTTTGGCTTCGCAGGCCAAGACTAATGGTAAAGAAGGAAAAGTTGCTATAGGTAAGGTGCAACCATTTGCTTAAAGTGGTAATCTTTTAGATTTAAAGCATTTCGAGTCACCTTTTTCCGCTTCAAGTCTAGAATGATTACATTATAAAATTACAATTCAAGATTTAAAGGATTTAAAGCTTTTTAGTTGCTAAACTTCTTAGTTTACAAATTTTTTCTTTATAGTGCTTTGAGGCAGCCACAAGCTAGGGATAATGAGCCCTAAAACAAAAGGGATTAAAAATTAGCAGGCTATGTAGAGGAGGTGGCATCTAATGTATGTATTGTTACACCCAACCAACAGCCCCAAAAAGCAACAATTTAGATACTTAAACTCAGGGTAAAACCAATGAACAAGACTGTAGTTGTTATTTATAGCCTTTGCTTGTAATTTTTTCATTGCTCAAGCTAACCCTAAAGCAAGCCTTGCCTTTCAAAAAAATAATAAATAAGTCTGCCTACTAGTCTTAATACAACTCCATTTTGACTTTTTGTAACCCCGTTATATAGGTTACTGGAAGATTAAGGGAGCTTTTCGTCATGATGGTGTAAAATAGCGCAAGCTTATCTATTTGTTTTTTAGCGAAAGCATAAAGCCTGGATTATCACTCCTTTGTTTAGCATCCTGGTGAAGCGCCCCTATATTATACTTAAAATAAAAATAGTGAAGCTTTTATGATATCAAGCCTTGCTTCCTGATAGTTTTGGTGACTGAAGACCAGAATGCCATATCCTTTTCAGGTTGAGTTTGTTACAAGAACGTACGTGCATATAAAGATAAAATAATCAATTCTTATTGTAAGCCTCATTGGCCAAGGGCATAGAAAAAAAAAAGCCATAAGCACACCGTCACTCTTTCCTGTTTCTTTTCCTTACTGGCAACGTAAAAGGAAAGTTTATAGAAATATTCAAATTTTGAGCCAATCAAGCTTCTAAAAGCTTAACGGAAAGCGCGTTACTGTTAATAACGTTTATAGCATGTTCGATTTCAGTCTTAGAGGACTTTTAACAAAGAAGAATCTTCAATGACTCAAAAAACTTTTGTATTTTTATAAATTTATATTAGTGAAGCATATCTGGTCCGAAGTAATTTCTCAACGTATCATTCTGTTCCATTCAGTTTCACCCTTTCCCCTTGGTACATCATACTAGCATATTTTTTATTATGCTTTAACAATAAATGCTGCATTATCTATGCAATCTTTAATAATTAGTATATGTATTGTTCCATATATTAGTTTTAGTTAGCAGTAATTCGATCTATACATTCTGATTTGAGACAGTATAATCTCAGAAGTATAATATCTTCGTGCCATGTTTAAATTGAACCATTTTGCCCTGGAAAGCCCCTTTTAAGAGCGATCACAGCAGGTAAACTGAGGAGGACGGATAAATATTTTCTCAGGATCCTTCCAGAGACTTTTGAGATAAAGAATTAATACGTTAATTCAATTTTAATTACAAATCTAGTCCACCACAATATAGTTAAATATTTTATTCCGTAGTATATTAGGTACCATATAAAAATATAGGCAAGTTAATACCATTTAATTTTTATAACTAAGTAGCTCTCTAAATGAAGAGAACTTTAAATTTAATAAGAAAAATATTAACTTTGCTGGCTAATAACCATTTAGGGTATATCTTGCTAGGGACCTTAATAGAAGGTGATTGGAATTCAATAATATAAAAGGATCACTAAAAAATAGATTATTTGTGACTAACGAAGCTATGCCTCTAAATCATAAACCCATGATTATGAATAAAATTCCAACCAGTTCTTCTTACGGTATACCATATGAGATGCATAGAAGAATGGGCTGTGTAGGATGATAGTTATAAAAATTAATGACAAGGAAAGGAGTAATAAATATTTATAAATCTTATCAAAGGGAAGTTTTGTACCGGGAAGATTATAGCATTACAATAAAGCTTAGAATATCTTTAAGAAATGGCGAACGCTAACATGGTCCTGTTTATTAAAAAGCTTACGCCTCCATTAGATACAAATAGTTTAAGAACCGCTATTGGGCACGCTAGCGGGGATTTTCTTGTATGACGGTACATTTTTCTATCATATCTTGCGTAAAGTATGATTCTCGTAGGAGAAATAAATGGTATTTTTTCTATTATAATATTCCTAGCTTGCTTTTAGCTAAGGGTGCATTGTATGTTTCACTAGACCCAACCACAGCCCAAAATTAAATAAATAATTCAAAGAAGCTATATTCATTTGACACAATTGCAGAATTTTTTAAGTTAATTTGAATTATAAGGTTAAAAATTACTCCTATTTTTCCAAAGAGCCAGCCGAAAAGGTTGTATTCATGCCCCATATTTGACAGAAATCACTACGATTATATCTACATATTTAACTAAGATTTCCTTTATATGACTAGTGAAACATCTTCAATTTTTCATGTTTATATAAGGATCTAATAAATATTTAGGGGTAAAAACGGTTTAACATCAGAGAAATACTTGGAAGACTTGCTAGTCAATAATTCTATCAATAAGGGTCGTAACAGAGTTTCATTGAGACCCACCATAGAAAATTAATATTTTGTATTTAAAACAATAATTATAAATTTTGTATTTTTCACCAATAAAATCCGGAAAGCTGCCGCTGCTTTCACAAGCAAGAATATTTATTTTTGTTAGATGGTACCGGTATTAGTAACTACAATAACACCTGGTTATTGTCTAGGTATTCGTTGGTTCTTTATCTTTAAGTGACGTATTTTAGATAACCACACACTCCTCGCCTGTTACAATAAAGGATTAAATGTTAAGGTGTGAAATTATTTATAGTATCTGAAGCTATTATTTTTCCCTTGCTATTTTTCGGCAGCTTTTTTCCATAGAAAAGCACTGTGGTAGGTACCAAAACTTCCGGGGAAACCCTAAACTTTAATAAGTAAGCTATTTTCGAAAGATTTGGTTAGTGGTCTCATTAATGATTGAGAGGTATAGTAATATCATAAAATTACTTGGCTAGTCCAAAGGAATGGGCTATTCGCGGATCTAAATCAGAAGTATATATCTGTAAAGGAGCAACGAGCCAGACGGGTTCCTCCTTTTTATCTATAATATTTGGGAGGTGTGCTCTAAGTTGCCAGGGAAACTTGGCTTTTTAAAAAATTCTAATACAGAGGATGGCTTATACATATATTTCCGATGGCTTCGCACAAAAAAATGTAAAATAAAAATTATCTATGTTTTAACAATACGTCTCACGAAAACATATATTGCAGTAGTTAAACTACAATTTATTAAATCAATTTCAGAATAAAATCCTTATTTATTACTGGGTTTACTGATCGAGAAGGATGGTTTTTTAACGTAAGGTTGTTTAACCGAGATTCTAAATCTAAGGTGGGTTATGCGCTAAAGCTAACATTTTTCAAAAGGTCATTTACAACATAAGGATATAGCCTTATTTAGAACGATTCAATTTGCTTTTGGTGTGGTAAAATAACGAAAATTAGGGGCGTTGAGATCTTGTTAATTTTAGAGTATCTGTTAGAAAGAAGTTACTAAATTTAAAAATTATTTCATTTGACATCGATTCCTTATTGAAGTCCGTAAGCAATCCGACTATTTACTTTTTTAAGAACAGTTTTAAATTTAGGAAACAAGGGTAAATCGTACATTAAAAGGTTTAAAAACAAGTTATAATCAATTAAAGCCTACACTAAATAGTGGAAGAAAATTATCTTGATGCGTTAAGCCTATTTTACCTAAGCCAGCCTTTATACACCACAGTAGTGATCCGCCCTAAAAGGTAATTACTTGATTTAAACTGATTAGCTGGTTTTTCAGACGCGGAAGGGTGTTTGTTCTAAGCATTAAAAAAAATCAACCGGGATCACAAATGAGGGCAAAAACCCGGTATGATTAAGATTATTTTAAACCCACACAGACATAAAGATAAAGTATACTCTTTAGAAAGGTTAAATCTACTCTAAGTTGTGGTAAAGAGTTATTATCTAAATTAGAATTGTGGGGGAGTTTTAGTGCAAAATTTTACAGATTGTCGTATCAAAAATTATACCAGATAGTTTGAAAAATTTAAATTACATGGTTATAAACTAAAAAATTACGAAATTTTTAAACAAAGGGGGCTTTTATCTTATCTGGAAAAAAAAACCCCATTTCACTAGGAAAGGGGTTAGATGAATAAAAAAAAAAAAGGTAAGAATGAAATAGAAATATAATAATAGTATTAATTAAAGGGATTTTCTTAAATTGAAACTAATTAAAGGTGAGTCTTTAACACCAACAGTCAGAATTAGGAGCTAAAATTGGACCTCTCACTGGGATAACACCTATTAAATCCTTTCGAATTTACGTTTTAATCAATACAGCAATATTATTATCTGTGGGAGCAACAATTACGTCGGCCACCCTCATTTAATTAAGGGGATAAAAAAGAGATGTTTTAGGAAATGGTACATTGTTGAGCAGAGTATTAAGTCCCTTGAGGTTTCACTTAGGCTTTTTAAAATTGTAGTTTACTTTTTTGTTTTAAGTGTGTATTAGAATATTATTGTCCTAATGTAACTGATTAAGTAGGGATAAAACAATTGTCTAAGTATTGAATATTCATATAAACCTGGACCTTGTAACCTGAAACAATCCCAAAGCATTACAATATTTAGCGCGGCCAAACTGTTAAAAGAATGTTATAGTACGAAATCAAAGATTCAATCTTATACTCCCTATTGAAGTAAAGGTTTTACAGATGGTGAAGGGAGGTTTTAGTTCCTAAAGTTCAAAAGAGTAGTTCTAACGCGTTCCAAAGGCTTATATAATGTAACACCTGGAAAATTTTTAATGAGAATACATATAGAGATATTCTTTTTGAGCTAAGAAAAGTTCATCTTTGTTTGGGATAGGAAATTAAATCAGTATGTAGATAAAAAATAGGACAAAAGGCTATAGGTGTCACATCCCCCAAGGAATTGGCTAAAAAAAATTATACCTTGCCATTTGTGAAAACTACCCCTTTATTGCCTTCAAAAAAGGGCAACATTATCTCGTTATTAACAAAGTCTATTAAATTTACCTTGTAACAGGTAAAGCACGGCTTGATATTGAAGGTATGTATGAGGCTTAAAATATAAAAGGGATCTGTGAACAGAATTGTGTCTGGATAAATTCAAAAATTCATTTTCCTATGTTAAGTGTGTTACCACGCTTTAGTGCATTGAACACAAGCTATTTTAAAGATCCTAAACTTGATTTGCTGGGACTTGTAGATGGAGGAGGGTTATTTTTAAGTAAGATCATTAATTAATAACAAACTAACAACGTGGTCTATTTATTTCATTTCTGAGTTTTCCTATTTACCAACATGCGAGGAGATGAAGGGTTTTATTAACTAAATTATGGCTTTTTTTAGGTGTGGGAAAGTTGAGAAAAAGCGTTTAAATAGACCCAGAATGGAAAAGTAATATATCGTGTATATAAATCAATGATATTAAACGATAAAATAATTTCCTTTCTTTCAAAAAATATCCTTGTTACAAGGCATAAAGTATGTAGAAGATTATTTAGATTTATTAAATAATCACGAGAGTTATATCTTTAAAAGTTCATTAGACCCAAAACCAAATTGTTATTAAAAAGATAAATTCTTTTAAAGTCAGGTATGAAAAGAAGGCTAGAGAGATTAATTTAGCTATTATACTTTACTTTTTTATAAACATAAAAACAGAGAATAAAAGTAAAAAGATGGAAAGCTTTATTTAAAAGTATATATAAGTATTAGATTTATATTATTTTATAGGTCAATTTTAACTTAGAGATTACAGGGAACCTTAAAAAATTTTATTAATATTAAAAAATTAATATTAATTATGGTTTGTTACACCAGCAAAAGCTCTTTTAATTAATTTAAAGTATTATAATTAGGCTAATTTAGTTTACAGTAATGGTAGATTTAGAAATAGATAGGTTCAAACGACCTCATATATAGATAAAAGTTTGGTTTGTCACGCTACTTTATTGCTTACTAAAGCGGTTTTTTATTTTAATATTTAAAACCTTTGATGTGTAAATAGACAAAATTATTGCCACGACTATGAAAAAGCTGAGCATAATGAAGAATTATTAAAATGTAAAAACATAACACGTAGCATTGTTTGTTTCAAGCAAAATAGATATAGGTGGGTTTCATCCAAATTTACTATAGGTGTGGTGTAATTTTGGGTACTTTTTCCTTCTTGGAACAGGTTCCATGGGGTTTCCACGCTAGTATCATTGGTACCCAATCTTCATAGCTGTAGGCCTTTGAAGAATATTTGCCTATCAAATTTAAAGATACCACGTTAAGGTCTGATTCGAGTATTTCTTTACTACACTTTTGTCGTAATCTTGTAGAACTGTGTTTATTTTATGCCGATGTATTACCTGAGGGTCCTCTACATAAAATAACATTATACATTAAACAGCAAAAACGGTACCTAAAAGATGATAATGATTAAATAACAAATTATAATATGAGTATTGTAGTATACTGCATCAATTATTATGTTAGAACCCCAGGATGGTACCAGGATTCTCCAATACATGTATTAATCCTGGAGAGGACCTTCCGCGCCACAAGGAGAAATTTATAATGGACGCAATTCTATACGTATGCTGAAGGGAGAAGCACTCAAGGGATTCATATTTGATCTAGCACAGAATGAAGACAATCCTAATGAATCCGACCCTGATTAACCATCACCGTAATGGAGGAAATACCAATTTAAGACAGATCTGCTTATTCGTCAGATAGTGATCGCTTAGTTCTGAATTACACCCCGAGAAAATTCCAGCAAGTGATTTATCATAGGTCGGTTACTGGTCCGTCGAGCTATCACCTAGTGAAGGGTAAATCTACCCTGCGCGACGTACATTTATCTTTTATTCATACTCCCAAGTGACTTATTATAACAAGACGAGCGAGGTCAAACTTAAGGGGGGATGAAATTATCAAAATTGAATCTAGAAGTGCATACACCAATCTCCTTCAGAACATCCTTTGAAGCAATCTAACTCACTTGATCCTAGTAATCCCTGTACTGTACCCACACCAAATCCGAGATGGAAGCTGAATCAAAAATTCAATAGTGCAATCTTGAATCCTCAGAACATTTTTAAATCTAAGGATGAGCTTTGCGCCTCACATTGAATAATCATGCAGCGGAGAATAAAGAGAAAAAGAGGGAAAAGTGATTCCTGATTCTGAATGTTGATTATGACAATAAAACGTCCGAAGATAGAAGATAACATTCAAGTAATGTGACTAAAACAGCTTATAATAATGATAATTGGAAACCCAATTTAGGAATGGGGGACTTAAGATGGAGAACGTTTTTCATTTGATCGGACTCAATATGATTCTATAATTGATTTCATATTAAAATTTATTTTTTAGAAGAGCTTGCAAATACATGTAGGGCTCATTTTTGTTATTGCTTAGCAATAACAGAAATCAAAAAACCTTACTCAATATATTTTATACCAAAATGACCTCTTTTAGTATAAATATTTATGAATATTATTGTAATATAAGGGCGGTCAATTAATTTTAGTGTGTTGGTTGGTAGGTGAAGCATCCATACCATTGCCGTATCCATACCTCCATTATATCCCCCTTTGCTGCGAGGCAAAAACTACAAAGGGGGAGCAGGTAAATAGGCTTTTTATTAGTGGATGGGCTACGCAAGTATAAAATAGGCAAACCCTAAAAATATCTGTTTTTGATATTGCTCTATAGGTGGACGCTACTTAGGGTCGGCCTTTCTTACCGTTTTGACTATCCCCTTATCTAATAACTCGGGTTCCAGGATAGCAAGCCCGAAAAAGATTAAAATTAAAAGCTTTAACTAATAATTAAACTAGCTTTGTTTTTTTAACAGATCAACTCTCTCAACCTTATACTACAAACATTTTGGTGATTCCTCTGTATAATTAATTATTAGTATTCAAATAGCTCGCGTGTCCTATAGCTTCGCTCGTTGAAGGTTAGAGAAAGATAGGGCTTTCGCCTACTAGCTAATAAAAATAGTCGGAAAGCAATTACAAATAAATATATTTTAAACTGCATATTCTCAAGTTTAATGATAGACCACAGATTATCCCCGATCTCAGGTATGTCAAGTTCGAAGTCTGCTAGCCGCGGCTCATTATATTAATAAATGTCCTTCTGGCGAAGAACCCCCTGTAGGGGAACGTTTTGGTAATTAAGACTGTGTAGAAATTTTTCCCTTACATATTTTTACACTTGAGTAGGCGATAAGCCTAACCCCCTTTATTTTTCATTTTATTCTTGTATTGCAAGCTACGCAGATAGGGTAAAAAATTATACAAAAAATACGGCAAACTGCACAGGATCAGTACGACCTAAGGCTGTAACTTCTTGTTTCCCTATACAAGGGTGGCAGGGATTTTGTATGATCTTATTTTCCTTCTCGAAGGGTGCTGTACGTTTCACTAACCCAACCCAGCACGGGAACAGAATGTCGGACCCTTATTCTGGAACCTGGTCCTAAGGATCATGAATTGGGTTATAGTGGCCGGGGCATCCGATACGCCCTTTTGTGGCTAGCCTTTCGATTAGGTTAGTATCTTGCTGTGCGGCGCAAGCTAGGAAGTAAGATGCAAGGCGTAGGATTGGATGTTTATATGTAGAGATAATTGGGCACACAACAGAAAAATATAAGAGCCCAGTATAATATATGTTTAGTCCTTATTTTCTTAGGTTTAAAAAAAAAATAAGCCGAGGTCAAAATGGGGTTTTGATCTTCCGAACCTCATTATACGATGTGATGATCCTAATCTGGGTTATACAGTAGAATATTCTAGATGTTTTAAGTATATTGCATTATTTTATCGGTATAGCTGTTATAATTAATAAAAATCCTATAGCATCTTCTTATCGTCTTTAATAGGATTAATTTGCATTCTATTGTCGCTTTTATGTACTATTATTAGGAATTAAACCTTTATAATGGTTTCTCTTATTAATTGTATATTATTAGGCGCCGTATCTATTAATTATTTTTATTTTTATTCTGAGTCTTATTAATATAAAAACAAAAGTGAATTAACAAACAATAATTTGAAATAGTATCCCTTTAGCATAATTTGGAACAATATTTTAAATTATGCATTACAGCCCAATTATTGCCTTACTATATGGCAGTCAATTAATTAGCTTATAATAGTAAATTAAAAAGAAGCATATTTATTACTTAATCAACAAGTAAATATAGGTGATATTATCAAGCATAAAGGAAGAAGTAAGGGTAGCCAATCATATATATAAAATCACTATGAACCACAACAACAGCTAAATGTTTACTGTTTTGTTACTCATACATAATTTGAGAGTGTCATATGACAGAAACAAGTCACATGTCTACAAGTGGAAATATATTATATACTTCGTTTATAATATATAGATTGGTTGATTGCTACGGTATTAATATTTCATTATTAGCGAGATAGGGTGCCATAATATTAACGGATAAAACAAAGATACCAGATTAGCAATAAATTATTTTATAAAGTTTATTTTTTTAGGAAAGCAAGTTATAAATTCAATCTTTTTCTCTTGCCTAGTCTCGCCTTAAAGATAAGATACTTAATGGGTTTGCTTGCTTAGCATGTTGAAGCTGAGAGTTAATATCTCTTATTTTCATTACAGCACTTAAATGAAAGTACTGAGGGATAGGTTTGGGTTCTAGGTCTTAACAGTAAAGACTATCTTTAGGTTAACAATTTATCTTCTTTGTATTTTTAAAAGACTTTCCTTTGTTGTAATTCTAATATTCGTAAAATTGCTTTTAACTAACACCTTTTGAGTTAAAACAAGCTCACTAATCTAGGTAAATTATCTACGCAAATCGTTTCCACAAGTAGCTCGCTCTGTTTCTGACTTATATTTAAACCCTTCCCCTGCGACGATCTCAAAATTGGGGCGGCTGGGGGTTATGCTGTTTATATAACTTCAACAAGGAGATAGCACCTGTATGTAAATAACAGCTTTGGGTCTTTTTTGCCACGTTTTAGGAAACAAATAGGGATACACGCGTGATACAACAAGAAAAAATATGTGCATGCATGGTTGCTATTTTTCACCGACAACAATAACCTAAATATCTTTGTCTTTATCGGCTGCGGTGTGAGTAATAGTCAATGGGCTTCCGGTGATTTTAGACCTGCTAGGTCCTGGCTTCTCCCTGTGTATATTTCATATGAAGCAACTGCTATATTTTATGAAGGCTATCGAACAGTAAATAAGAGAACTTCCCGTAATAGTTCTTAAAAAAATAGAGAGAAATTAAGTCAATTGGTAGACGATTTTCTTACCACACAGATGTTAAAGGGTATCATTTCTATTATTTTTCTAAATTTTAATATAATTCAAATAGACTGTTTATTATCTGGAATTTTTAATCCCCTTGATTTCAAAATGCGTTATTTTTCTTCTACAGGGTACGGGTGAGGTGATATGCTTCTGTTTGCTGGCTACGCTCTACTAACTCTTATACACTCTTGAGAAACTGTTCGGTTTAAAAGCTGTAAAATTAATAAGCAAAAACAATAAAAAAAAAATAAGATCCTTGCTTCTAGGGGAGCTTTATATCATATTCTTGAACCAAAAGTATATGATGTAGGTGTGTGCTCGCTCCCAAAGGTATTAAGATCGATCGGGAAATACTACACCTATTAGACAAAGTACTGGGATGAATAAAGTACGTAATATATTAGGCAATCCACAATAATCTAAATATTATGAGATAAGCTTCCTTTAACTTAATCGGTAAAGTTATTTTAATAAGGGAATTCCTTAGCCGTCGATTCGGTAGGATATTAGCCTGCTATTGCCCTTGATCGCTGCATAATGGCTATCCTAACCCTGTTCCCTAAGGTAGTTATAAATATGGTTTTAGTGGCCGTGGCTATCGATACCCCTTTGGT
>JACYFI010001695.1:0-13380 GCA_020975735.1 Ophiocordyceps xuefengensis | reverse complement strand
TTAAGCCGTCTTTTAGTGGGTTAAGACCTTGATTCCAATCACTAAGATAAACTTGAGTTGGGTTAAGGCAATCATCATTTCTAGACCCGAGAAAGGCTTTTATAAAAAGTAAGGTTATTCAAACTAATCAATAAATAAAAAACATTACCTGAAGACAGGTTGTATTGTAAAACAAAATCCAACTAAACATACCTCAATAACATGTGTCCGCTACTATGGTTAGGCTCCTATATACTTAAATCCAGAGGATACACATCTTATAAGGAACACTGATGACTTCACATAATATAAAGGGGTAAAGCCACAGGCGCAACTGCCGTTACTAGTAACGAACAGAAATTTTACCATGTTTTTGCAAAACCTAAAATATTTGTTGGCCCCTAAATACTATTTGTAGACTTAGAGCAATGTAAGCAAAAATGACCTGTTCAGTGGCAAAAAACTGTAAGGCAACCCATTCCGATTAAATTATTTATTTATATGAATACAACTAAAGTTATGATGAAAGGGGAGAATAAATTTTCCATTTCTAAGCATTTATGTTGATTGTAACCTATATGGTTGTATTCTACGTTAGAGATTCTTGAGCTATAGATCAAAATGTCCACTTACTAATTTTATTATAGTATTGAACTGAAGCTTAAGATTAATATATTAAAACCCCCAGATTATTATGGTAAAATCCCCTAATGTGTTAAAGATAAATGTAAGTTACACCTATAACCTTCTAAAATCTAATATATCTTCTTACTCAATTGAATCTAAGGGATTTATTATTTCTGGTAAAATGAGAAACATAAGTAGGTATATGTTACTACATCTATATATAGCATCTTTAAATTAACTATATTACTTATAGTATTTATACTATAAAAATGTATATTTATATATATTTTATTAATCAAACATACTTGATAAGAAAGATACGAACTAATTCTGGTATATATATCATTTAGATATATTGTATAGAACCTAAATATTAAGCAATATGACAAAATAGCGTATTTATCATATATTAAAAAAGGTGTTAAATATGGTGGCATAATTTATAAAAACATTGGTTTTATAATACTCTTATTTTACTTTTAATCGTAAACCAAATTTTAAAAGCATATTTAACATGCTATTAAATAAAACCATTTGTAGGTTAAGTTTAATCGTCTTAGTTTTATTAGATAGTTATCTACTTGAAGGGGCAGCTGTTGTAGCTTTATCCTGGCATTGTAACCCACCTCTGGGTTTTAGTTTACGCAGCAGGTAGGCAAGATATGCATTGGGGTGTAGACAAGGATAGCCTTGGGTGAAGGCTCGCAAGAGGGCTTCTAAAATAGGGAATAGTTGCAGGTAAATCAAGTAGTATGCATATCCCTAAGGGAGTCATGATTATTGTAACCACACCAACAGCAGAAAGAAAGAGAAAAAACCATGTTGTATGCTAATCAGCTACAAAGCATCAAAAACAAAATTCAAATTTGTTAATTCCGGACATAACTTAACTTTCTTACGTAATTTTAAATCTTCTCATGAGTTGAATATGCTACCTCATCAAAAGTAAATCCTGAATTTTTTTTAATCTACTAAAATAATAACATGAACTTTGTCTAGGGCTGCAAAGGCACCCTATCTAAAACCAGGATCACCCTTTACCATGTTTACTTTATTCAGCAGCTATGGCCAATGTTAACTCTAGTTGTGTAGCCATGAGTAGATATATTGAGCTAGCGGCAGCAACTTTAGTGTAACAATAAATTTGGCGGACCTAATCATTAAGAGCTGCGCTACCAAAGCCTTTCTACGAATTCAACAACTCTGAGTCTATATTTATTTCCTCTTAATATACGTCTTGTAAGTACTAAATCGATTTATCTATATTGGTTTTCAAGGTATAATTAATGTATAAAATTCCAAATGTATTGGTGGGTTAAATAAACTTATATCAAGAGTTGTTCTCTAGGGGAGTATAACCTACATAGGCTTTCAGGGTATATAGAAGGTGTTGGACCTTGAGACTTGGTTTAGATGGGTGTAGGTAGAGATGAAGAGGAATTAACCTGTTGGCGCTAGATTAGTAATTGTGGTATAATTGTTAAGGATTAATCAGATGTTAGAATCAATTTACCCTTGAGTGAATTAGAATATTGATGCATTCATTGCTACTACCTTTTTGTGCATATGGGTAATGTGATTCATATAAAACGCCCTACTTTGGTATCTGTATATTATAAATCCCAGGCCCTTCAAAACCACCCCTGTTTTGAATTATTCCTACGTATGACAAATCTAGATAATGAGGCAACGCCACCAAAATAGCGGAAATCCACCAGGAAGGGGTTTTACTACCAATTCCAAGTCCGATTAATGTACAATAAAAACTTAAATATTTATAATAAACTTTAGGTAGGCTAGTAAAGTTAGTAAAAATATAGAAGCGAAAGAAATAGGGGTATAGTTGCTGCAATTAATCTTTTTTAGCATTTAAACTTTATTGTTAGATTTAAAAGTATTATAATTTTGTGTTGCCTCCTGTGTATAAAGAAAGAATATTTTCTCGTTTATAGGTATTTTATAATAACGTATACCCTAGAGATCTCTAAGTTGTATAATTACAATTAAGAGAGGATTATAGACTATAAAGCATGAATTAGTGACCAGAATAATGTAATACGTCTAAAATCGTTACCAGGATATAATACCTAACTATGACTGTGAAAAAGAAACTAATCCCAAATAATAAAGGTTCAGAAATTCTCTTTATATTACATCAGCTACGAAATTTTTTTCTGATCTTGTAAATGACACCACCGAAAGATATACCGACTTAAACATATAAATTTGAACCTGGCTGGCTGAGTAAGACAATATATGTCAAGCCAAGAATCCCTTAATGGTAATCTTCATGGTAATACCTGAAAAAGATAAGAATCCCCCTATGAATTGAAAAGTTAAAAAGTGTACCACATTACGTGAAACCCATAAGTAAAAAACAATAGGACCAAATATAGGGCAATCAATTTGGAGCTAAACCCTCCTGTAAAGTATATAATCTATGTCCCAGTTCCTATCGTTTACAACTCCCCCTGGCAAAAACAAAAAAGACCCACGTTGATACAATTCCGGTGTGCTAATATGCCTAACATAATAGGAACCTTCCTAGATCTTGGAATAGTGTTGCTAAAAGGCACACATTCAAGTTATTACTGAAGCATGAGCCACTGAAGAACTATGAACATTAAACTCTTTATATCTGAGTAGTTCTAATAAGGTACTAACTAGGATCAAGAACGTTATCGATCCTATAACATAAATTTATAAAAGTATAATCTTACATGTACTTTAGGAGTATGGTAAAAAATTTTAAGTCTGAATTACCATATAGACTTAACTTAAGGACCAATCCCGGCAAAACAATCCAACCCTAAGGGGTGACTCCAACGTGTGGCCTTGTAGTAGTCAATATTCACCCATTAAACCGGTGTTTTTACAGCAAAACCGCTATAAACACTCCCTACAAATCAAATAATTTTTTTTTTAATTTCTAATTTAATTTTAAATTAAAGTAATGAAATCGGTACTACCCATAGTAAGTGATATATTAATTATAGATAATAATAAGGAATAATGAAGCTCAAAATCGTATAAAAATAAATTAATAACCTAGCACTTATTTTATTAATCAGACCCAACATAACCCTACTAAATGATTAAATTAAAGGGCAGTAGCATACTTTCAAACGATTTAAGAATAACATTATATCTAGACTGTCATAAAATAGGGCTAATAAAACGTTTTCTACCTAATAGGCATTTATGACAAAAATAAGGATTTTATTTTCTCCTTTTATTAAATCTTCATCTTTGATATAAACGGCCTACAGGTATTATTTATTGAAGTTAATAACACATAGAGTATACCGTTATACCTCTAGACCTAAAAAAAATATCAAATAGTTGAATATTATAATTTCTTGTCACATTATTAAAATTGATTAGTACTATTTTAAAATGCTCTATGAAAATAAATTGGAATATATATCAGTTTTTACAAACTTAGTTAATAAAGTACCTATTATTTTTAGGTTAGGTGGAGCCTACGTAACTTTTTAAATTTTTTTTTGCCAATTGTAAGGAAGTTTTAATTACTTAGATATTTATAATTGCATCTTATTACAGGGTACCCAGTTAATAACAAGATAAAACATTGTACAAAAATATTTTATCTTGGGACTTTTTAGATTTTGAGCTTTTAGCCTACTGCTAAGCCTTAGACCAACAAGGAGCATGCATTTTCATGGTGAAAAGTCTTGCCTCTGGCTTTTTCCTTGCTTGCTTTCAGGCTGGGCGAAGCAGGCAGCAGCGGCGGCCTGCGGGCACAAAAACTATCGAGCTGCAAAGATTTACTGTAGCCGAAAAAATATTTTTTCGAGCTAGAGACCTTGCAAAGTAAGAAAAATAAAGCATGGAAAGTCACCCTCAACCCTTTATAGCAGTTCGTTTATCACGACAATAGGGAGGGTGCCTTGCGCTCTGGAGGGACTAAGGATTACGCTTACTTCTATAAAGAGCAGAAAAGCACACAGCAACCTGAAACTCCTAAAATTATCTTTAAAAAATATTCAGTTGGGATATTCTTGCCACTAGGTGATATTAATTTAATGTTTAATTTTTAGTAGACGGTGGCTGTAAAGCGGCGGGTTCCTATTTGCCTATTCGCTTAGCAATAACGAAATGAGCCAGCCTTATAGAATTATGCAAGCTTCATATATAATTTTATGTCATTCATATACTGCACAACTTTTACGGTATACTTAATTTGATAGACATATATACAATAAATTTATATTTATAAAATTACCCAAACATATAGTAATAGAAGAAGTATAATAAGTATAAAATGCAATTAAATAGGCAGTAAGACCAGGCACAGAAAGGACATCAACTGGTCGAATCTAATTCTGGACAAAGGAGGGCCCGGCACCAAATGAAAGATACAAAATAACAATATTTTAGCTTTTTTATTAACTAAAGGATTAACTAGCAATAAACCCCTTCTAATAGAATCTAGTTAAAAAATGGGTCTTGTTTTAAAATATTCTTAGAAACTGGTAGTTCAATCTATACAAAAAATATGCATGCATATAATCTTAATGAATCAAATGTAAATACACAAGTCGATTGTATTAAATAACGACCCTAAAATAAATACTTATAAATTGATACCAATAAATAGCATACTAGCCGTATTCCGGTAAAAGAGAAGAAAACGAATATAACAGCCGCGGTCGGTCATTAAACTCCGCTAACAATTTCAGATTCCGTGGGTGGTGTATTCTATTTTTTTTGGTTCACTTTATATGTGGCAAACGATTTGTATTAGGAAAGCAGTTGGGCCAACACATTAGCCCCCACTAAAATTCTATGTTTAATTAGTTAACAATTCTTGTAATAAATAAGCCATTATAATTAGAGAGCTTGCGCCATTTACTCGAACCCTAGATGTTATTTAAATGTTTAGCTAATTCTAAACTGGTTTTTTTAAATTTTATAAAATTAAAGTAGCCCATCCTAGGTTATATTATGTAAACTACACCTAAAGGTATTTATTCTTTGGCTTTAAAACTTCATCCTTAGCCCTTGGCCGTCATATCGCCCCTTTTGTAAATAGGATTTTAACTTACCGCGGGTTACTAATCTTAATTTTTAGTATTATTAGTATGTTTTATGAACCTAATTATTTTGAGCAATAGTATAAACATATAAGAAAACGTATCTAAATTTCATGTTTAGACATAAACTAGTTTCTAGCCCAGTTTAAATATTTGTTGGCCTAATATCTTTTTTCCTTGGTATGTTGAATACTGTATATATAACGTAACTTAATCCTATTACCATCTTTATAAGAAGGCTTTCGATTGCGTCGTGCTTCGTGGCTAAAGCAGCCATTAGAATTATTTTTAATACTTTTAAAGTGCTCATTCAAGTTCTTATATAAAAGTTTTCGTACTTGTCATAAAACTTTTCACTGTTCACTGTCATTGATCAAATATAAAATCCTTCCTTAACTCTTTAATAGACCTTGGTCGTGCTTTTATAGAATCTTTATCTAAAAATCTAGCTTAAAAATCTACTTGAGGTTTACATATGTAGGGTGCTAAGGTTTAGAACGGGAAATGGTGCATAATACGATGCCTAGCAAGATAGGTAAATGAGTACTTCGAGCAGTTAAAAGGTAAACTTATTTACCAATATTTACACGTTTAAATGGGAGTATTTCAGCAATAGGCCTAAAAATAAAATAAGAAAAAGAATGCGGAAATATATCCTACTTTAGGATAGGGTAATCTATATATATTTTTTTATTAAATGTAAATAATTTATTTAAGAAGCTTTGCGCCCCTCCTAACACGTAACCTACGATATTTCCTAAAAAATTGCTACTAATATACATTATTGTGTGTTTTTCTCCTAACACACAAGCTATTGCTAAAGCAAGTGAATAAAAAAATGCAATAAATTCTAATTAAATTATCATTTAATGTCTTCAAGATCAAAAAATGTGTTGGTACTATCCTTATTGTATCTGGGTTTACCATTTAAGGTTTTAATAAACCTCCTTTTCTGCCCCTTTTAAATTATTATTTTTATATGAACTATACAAGTTTCAGTAATTTTTTAATATTGCACACATGTCAATAGACTAAATTGTCCGGTATTATTTAAAAGGCTCAATGGCTGCTGATTTAAAATGTAAATAAACCTCTTAGTATAGTGTGTATTTTATGCTGTATTTTTTTTGCGGCTACTCGTCAGCACGAAGAAAAAAAAATAGAGTGATGGCCGGGCGCAGTACAGAAAATATTTATTAGTCCTTTATTAGCCTCCGGCTCGTTAAGAAAATAAGTATTCAGTCTTGTAAGTGAGTATATTAGGATTTCGTATTAATCCTTTCTACGCTCCATATAAGTCTGGCCTATACTTTGTTTAAATATATAAATTAAAGAACGACCCTTAGTCTGCTGAAGATTTAAATTTAAAGTTCTTCCCGCTGATTTTCTTAATAAAGACGATTACCAGCAAACTTTGTGATCTTTTATGAGACCAAAATCTTAAATAGCTAAGCTAACACATCGAAAGGGGGCCCCGGTTAGTTTCTGCACAAAACCAATAAGAAGGTTATTAGTACTCAAAAAATTAAGGTTAAAAACGCTAATCATGCTTATTTTTTGAAACTGTAACGTTTTATATTTAAAATTAAATATTTGTTATCAATATTTATATTTAATAATACTGTACCTTAAACTATCTCATAGCTACATTAATGGGCTGTACTTCTTAAAGACCTAAAAAAGGCCGATTATTTAACCTATTAGGCCACAATCCCGCTAAATAATATAACCTAGGTAGCTAAAGATGAAAACCGGCTACAATAATAGGTATACTAATTCCATATCACCTAAGAAGATAACCAGCCCTATGGTATAACGAGCCGGTTAACCTAAATAAAAGCGATATTAAGCGTTACACTGGACCTAAAAAAACTAAAATTAATTAGGCCTTGTGTAGGTGCAATATACTTTCTATAAAATTGATTTTTAAACACTGCGAATAGGCCTGTAATAATACGTAGTTATGAATTCTTCCATTCTTTTATCCATATTTTTAGAGCTACTCCCTCCGCGACTATAAGACACAGGAAACGTTCTAGGACTATTCTTCCCTAAATAGTTTGGTAAAATTAATTACACTATCCATTTAACCAGCGATAATAAATTTAATACCCTGCTAACTTTTGAAGTAGGGACGGACTTAATCTTAAGGCATAAAAAAAAGGGACGGCTAAGCGAAGCTACGCCCCTTATTAAAACCCAGTCACCATCTTAGTCGATGAACTGCATACGCCCTAACTAGGTACTTGGCAGCGGATTGCCCTATTTCCTTTTTTCGTGCATCTATTTTGATTTTACTTTACCTCAGGTTCCAATTACCGAGCCATGGTTTTACGTTACCTGCTACAATTTAGGTTACAAAATAGTTAAAGGGTGCTCCGCACATTTTGATAGATGTTTAGCCAAAAAGGGGTTCACCTCTGCTAAGGCCGAGTTAAAGTACCTTACACCTTTATACTTTAAAAACTTTTTTTCTGTGCAGTGCTGAAAAATCTTAATCCTTTAATATTCTTTTCTTTATAGGGAAAACGCGTGGCCCCAGAATATATCTATTTGTTTTATACTTATTATATTCTTTAGGTGCTTCCTTATATTAAGCATAAATAGGGTTTTATTATAGTTAAGTTAAGATTAATCTTCATAAATTAAACTTTTTTTATATAAACAAAGTTAATATTTTAAAAACGCCGTGCCCTCCCGGGGATTATTAAATATATGTTTTCTTGTTTCCTTGCGAGCCAACGCTACGTTTTGGTTTTAATTTACTGGCTAAAGATTTTATACCTAATTATTCCCCTTATTATTCTAGTAGCTCAATCTCCGAAGTTATTTAATATAGATCAGTAATCCTACATTAAATATTAGCAACTTTTTGTATTGTCTTACTAGCAAATGTGATCTGTAAGTAACTGAAAAGTTGACGCATGTATAAATTCAATTACTCTACAATTATTAAAATTTTCTTAATGGAATATATTTCCTTTATTTTTCTATTCTAAAAGTGTAAATTCTAAATAATATATAAGTTTACCCTTAATAGCCTCTTTAATTCCATTTATCTTTAGGGATATTTTAATTCTGTCCTTTATTTAAGAATTAGCATTGTACCTTAGATTTGTATATATGTTTTTAACTATAGATACCATCATTTATATTTTTATATATTACATACCTTTTCAGGAGATAAGGTACCGTCTAATTGTTACCCCTAGCATCGCTTTATAGTTTTTTCTAAAGTTCAAGTAAAGTTTCTATCTATTGTTAAAAACAGTAATTTTTATAAAGGAGCCGCAAGCTCTATGTATTTAAATAAGCATTTTAAAGTTTCTCTCACTACACCTAAGTTAATATAATAACTCATTAATTCACTGTATTGTGTGCATACATCCCTAAGTATTAGTTGCATTAAACATATTTCTTCGCAGATAAAATATAATACTTTTAGAGGCAACGTAACAAATTTGATTCCTTGGTTGTCTAAGTTTAGAGTATTTCCATATAAATAAAGCCCATAAAATTGAAATTAATACTTAGATTACTCTTAAATATAGATTGGAATAGGGGAAGTGATATTTTTGCTGCAAAGCGTAGGGAATTTTTTCTTCTTTCTGCAATTTAGATTGCAAATTTCTAACACCAAGACAAATTCGGAATTTACTCACCTGATAGTTTTGTACTTTTTTTTGTAAAATAAAAATCTTAAACGCATGAATGCTATCGTTCAAATTAACCATTTAAGAATGGGCTTTCTAAATTGGGGTCTCTGGACCCGAAGGGCCTAGGAAAGGTCTTCTTTTGGCTCACCCTTGTTTCTTGCTTGTGATCTCGGCACAAAAAATTATTAGTGTCCATTATTTTTTTTTAAAAGTTAAACATATTAGATTATCCATTTTTTACCTTCCAACCCTCTTAAACCCTTTACATAATATGGTATTAAAGAGCAGGTTAAAAATAAAAATCTTACATAACATTTTATTTACATTTACGTTAAAAGGGGATAGCTTGCTGCAACAAGCGGGCTTTCGTAAAAGCTTTAAAAGGCTTATGATAAAACTAGAGCTATGATAAATATTGACAAAAAGTCTATTATTTTGACCACAGCAATTAAGGCCCTGACTTCTTGCATACCTAAGCCATAGTTTTTTTTTTCGCTACAGGTTACATTATGCTACTACCAGGTTAAAGCTGGCAACGATAACACGTAAAATTTTCAAGAATTGAAAACTAATATTGTAGGGTAAATCATTTTTGTGAGGTGTGGAGCAAGTAATTTTTTTAATATAAAATTAATAATACTCGCTTAATTAAAAATAAATATAGGCAGGCGAACTTCTGTGTGGAGGGGCCTCCTTCAAACAAAAAAAATATAGCTCTGCATTTTCCTATTTCATAACTCGTACACTCTTTAGACAAGTATAAAAAGTAACATGTGGTAGCTAAATTATTACTGAAGGGTTGGAAAATAGTCAAACTTAGCTAATTTAGAGGGCAGGTTGGCATACTACTGGTTTGTGAGATAGGGGTAATGCTGCTGCCCCCCAAAATAGCGAAATAGATCTATTAAAAATTAACAGACTATTTATTATTAGTAGCGCAGCCTTGCTTCGCAATACTAAAATACAAGGGATAACGTAAGCTAGCGCTATGCAAGCAAGGTATCCTAGCTTTGCTACACTTACACAGAGGGGCGCTAGCCTCCATCTCAAGAAGTTCAACGCAAGATCGTTAATATTAGGGAAGGTATTATCACTTTAGGTCATCTGAAAGCTAATGAGACTAAAAATTCTTTTATACTAGACAAGCAACTATGTTCTAACCTGCTTTCCAATTATCAGAGAGATTGAATAAAATTCAACTCTCAAGTTTAATAAGCTTGCTAACTTGCGTATTTTTGTTCATAGAACAGGGACGATATGCAAGTAATCTATATCATTTTTACTTTTTGTAAAAAGGAAACTTAACAAATGCTCTCGAGGTTGAGGTTGGGCTTGTCTAAATCCTCTTGCTAAAACTACTGTTACAATCTGTTTAAGGTCTTCAGCTGAGTATAACTTCCTGATCAGCAACCCTGGTGTTAATCAACGACTTTCTACAGCTACCATTTACCTTCTACCTAATTGGGTTGTGTAAACAATGTATAAGATAATCAAGCTGGCCACTACACTTTTACAGGAAGATCCTCACATACTTAAATTATAAGTTTCAATCCTTGGAAAATGCTCTGGAATAGTCTCCTATTCTATTCTAGTGCATACCCTTCGTAGCATATTATATCTTATTCTAAATAACCTGATTTACTGTAAAATGTTCACTGGAGAGAAATTATGAAAAGGGTAGGTAACCCTTCTTTTTACAAGTTAGAATAAAAGTATGTTTATCCATTTATACTTGGTTATCTGTAATCTATATATTTTTAATAGTTAAGCGTTTAATTGTAATATCTCATTTTACAATAGGATACTACACTCCCTTAAGCAACTTCCTTAATAAAACTGCCCCCTTCACATTGTAAAAACAAAACCCTTTGTCCTTAATTTAGGCTAAGGGAGTATTCAGACTTAGTTTTAACTGTACTAGAATTATCAAACCTTATTTCTACTTTACTCATATGTCAATTAATTCCTTCAGATTTCTCCTTGTTTAAAACATTGGGCATTAAATGGCCTAGTTTCTTTGATCTAATTTTCCTCTAAATTAGCAGGCCTTTGTGCCAAAAAATTTATTTGTTATTTTCTTCGCTTACGGTCAGCTTAGTTTCAAGCTAATAAAAATTCAAGAAATTAAAGGTACTAAACGTCTTATTTGAGATTTACAGAAAAGGTTTGACTTTTACGAATTCAAGATTAAGTCAATTTTGGACTCTTTGGAGTTCTTTAATCCCCATCTCGACCTGCGCCAGGGTTAAATTTATAACACGTTATAATATGAAATAATATATGTTGTTATTACAAAGAGTTTTAATATCTTGCCTTTATAAGGTGACCACTAATTACCATAACCATATTAAAATAATAGCTTGGCTGGTCTAACAAGAAAAATGAAGGCTGCGCCTCCCTACATTCAAGGATTAGAATTAGCATATATAACTGATTATCGGCTAAACAAAAAAGGAAAGTATTTAAGTTGGCTAGTTTAGCCTTAAATCATACACCGTTACCTACGTATTCCTTTAACCGCTATATTTTAAAAGATAAGTACCACCTTATTCTTTATATGCGAGGCTTCGCTCAAACAGTTTCTCCTATAAAAAAGATTTGTAAATTAGAATTGTTTCCAAATATGAACTAAGGTCCATTTGTTACGATAACAATAAATTTGGTTTTAAGTCATAAGTTAATTTAAATGATTTAGTTATTTACGCTTTTTTTTTGCATATTTTTTCTAGCTATAGCCTTATCCAAGGCATAAAAAATAAAAAAGTGCAAAACAATGTCATTTCATATTTGAACTTGCCGGAGTCATAGTTATTATTTTGTATAAAAATGGGAGTAGCAAGGCCAGGATAATCGTCGAATATTTTTCACTGCCAAGACTATCCACTCCTTTATGAAACACTCACTAAAACGTCATATTATTATATTTAATAGCAAATGGAATTATATGGTTGAATAAAGTACAAGAGATTAACACATCATATGTTATTAGGAACCTTTTCTTTAATTTTAAGTTTACCCAACACGTAATAGGATCTCTGACTGGGGATCCATTCTTAAAAAATATGCAGATTGTGCCCATTTCGAGTTATCTGTTAGGTTTCCTTCTAATTTAATTCTATTATACTGACTCTATTTTAAATAGGGGTTTCTGCATATAGTGTTGTTAAAATTTTCATATCACTATGGAAAAAAGGCCACTGTGGACCTAAAAACGGGGGTGAGGGAAAATGTAAGATTAACCTACTATAAATAAAAAGTCAAATTTGTGTCGTAGCTAAGATACGATCATATTTTAGACCTTAACATTTAGGAAATTCAGAAATATCACCCTTGGGCAACATTATCAAACTAGGCGCCCATACTTAAAACGTAAGTGGAAATGAAAGTAATATTTAGATAGTACCCGTATAAATTAATTTAGATTCAAAATTTAATCTTTTTGACTTCGACTATCCAGCTGTAGGTCAAACGATATAAGCACCCCCTAAAGGGGTGCTAAGAGGGATACGGCTGCAGGCTTCTATAATTTCTCTACAATTTCTGTTATACCTCCCCTGGGTATGTTTCCTATGTAATAGGGAGTAACCACACCGTAAAAATTGTTATCGATGGGGTTTTTCTATAAACTTTTTATTGTTATTTCTTACGTATTAATGAATTGTAAATTTATTATTTCCCAGGGTTTTTATATATAATTGTCTTCTAATTTATTCTACTCTTTTTATTACAGGCTGTAATGTATTTACAACTACCAACAGGCAGGAATTAATATTGAAGTCCTATTTAACTTGGATTATAAACTATTAGTTTACATATCAGGTAATTACGGATTGTAACCTCTGCGACAAAGCATACTCAAACATCCTCTATATTGATAATTGAAAATTTTAAGGGTATTTGGTATACCTTTTAAAGGAGAAAAATATAGTAAGGTAATTCACCTGAAGAATAAAATAGTAGCAACACTTAATACTTTTTTTCAAAACCCAGGATTAGGACCTTTAGGCAACCGCTTTTACAGGGCTCCGGTTACCCTGTTCAACTACTTTCTATTTTTCTCT
>JACYFI010001693.1:0-12144 GCA_020975735.1 Ophiocordyceps xuefengensis | reverse complement strand
TTTTTTTCAAATACTGTGATAATATTCTTTCGCTGTTTTGCTGCAATAGTTAATTGATTTTCTCAGCTTCCTCATAAGTGTATACGGTTCTTTCTCCTAAAAATAACTTTAGTTCTCTCTGTATGTTATAGCCCAAGAAAATGAATTTGCCCTTTATCTTAGTGTACGTTATATTGGTGGATTTTCAAAAGTCTGATTAGTATTTTCTCTTTTTTATAACTTGTTCTTTTACAAGTAACTATCATATATCCATATAAGGTGAAAGTTACCTATATCCATATTTAAAAAGAGCGAGCGTTGCGCCATGAGAGGTGTTTTTACGTTAAAGTTAATGCTTAACTACGATAATTATTTATAAAATTTTATAATCAGTTTAAATTTTAATGTGAGCTACCATATACCCCCCCGGGATTAGTAAATCTTTATGTATTAAATTTAGTTAATCCAGCACATGATATACCCCTTTTATTCTATCCCGGAGGATGGGCGAAGCCCCATCATTTTATAATTTGAAATTTTATCCAGATTCAAAACTATTTTTAATATGGGGATTACGGGTGCATACTGTAGTGTAAATATTCTTTCTTTTTCAGGAATAGCTTGCGCCATTAATATATTTCTGTTATACATCTTTAAATAACTATTAAAGTTTATTTTAAAGCCTATTATGGGGCTAAATAAAAAATGTTGTAACTCAAAAAGTTAACCTCTTCTCATTCCAGCCGCCAAATATCTACTTTTGATGTGTTTCAGGGAGATTTAAAAGAAGCAATGCTAAGGCAAGTTTTTTTTATATTTTAAATGACTATTTCATACCTTTGCTGGCTATAAAACTCTTAATACAAAAGAACTATTATGGCTTATTTCGATTATTTTATTTATTCTCTGTATCCTTTCGATAACGGTCTGACTATACTTAAGCCTATAATTTTGAAGCTTTTAGCTTGCAGGCGTAAGCTAGCCATTTATAATGTAATTAAGCCAAACCAACACTATTCGGGCCTGCAATGCACACCTTATAGGTGTTTGGCGCGGACTTTGCCCATTAAATTTAGCGTTATTTCAAATTCTAAGTGTTTTTTAACCTTAACCACGATTCGATTACCTGTGCCACGATATGTTAACTCATATTTCCTTGTTCTAGGATTGGCTTTATGGGTTTCCCGTAATTTGATGGATTTATTGCGAACGTTCTCATTTCTAAGTACTGGCTTAATATTTTAAAATTGCTTACTCTTGTATTTTCCTTTTACCAGCTATCACAAGTCAGTGTTGATCTTTTCACTTACAGCCTACCACAGTTCTTTGGAGAATTTTTTGCTAAATCACCCGTTCGGACTTTTAATAATCCTCACTTGGTAAAAATCACCGTGTTGGGTCTAACTTTAGACAACATGTCGTTATCTTTAAACGCCCGGTTTTAACACGGCATATGCTCGCATTAACGTAAAACTTCGTGACCCATTACATCAAAAGGACCGTTCTTTTTATCGGATACCTGCTTATAGAAACCTATATTTCGTTTAGGTGCCTCATGGTTTACTTTTTCCACTACGCCTCATGTAATAATATTTAGCCTTTAGGAAGGTGTCCCCAATTATTTAAGAGAGTTTTGTCTGTAACCTTTCTACTTTGTAGGTAACTCATTATTTTCACCTCACGTCTTCATTCATAGAAATCTTTTGCTTTATTTTCCTGAAACGTTAGCTAAGATACTTTAATTCACTTTCGTTAGAGATTTAGCATTTTCCCTTAGGCGTTAGGTACCTTTTTTTTATAGGAAGGTTACCCCCAAATATTCGCATTGCCCACAGTTTACTTTTGCGAACTCTTATAAACAATAAGCAAACAATCAGATGAGATAGCCAGGTCCAGTTATTTCTAGATATGAATAAAAATTTGTGCATGGCTAGGGAAGACCACAAGACAATTTCATAATCTGAATTTGGATAGGTAATAAAATAAGCTTACATTCTTAAATAAACTTTCAAATAACGAGCTTTAAACAAAAGAAAGTAAGCTTATGAACCGCAGGGGTTTCAACAAGTCCTTCACCAGAGCGAGTTAAAAAATATGGAGGTTTTATTGCCGTTATGGATAAAATATTTGCTCTTTGATAGCCAGTGGGCATAAAATTTCCATAAATAAGTTTCTTTATATTTACTTATATAATGACCCAAGGTAATAATTTTTATATCTTTTTGTTTTTCAAATGATTTCTACATGTGTCTAAATAATGGATTGGATTTTTTCCGGGTTCCTGTGAATGCGAAACCCAGGAAAACTCTCCAAGGAAGGCTGCTTAACCACCAGGGCTAAAGCCCGTTGTGCGATCTTGACATCGTATTTAGTGTTAGGCATATAACAACTAAATATTATAATCATAACAAAAAGCTTCAAGGTAATATTAATTCTATTTGAATATTAAATAAACCTTCGTACACTCTTAATTATTATACAAATTTGAAATATATACCCTTAAGATACTAAAAGATATCAATATATATCTTGCTCTGCGAACAAAAATGAACTATTAAATTACTAGTTTTTGCTCAGTAACCCCCCTACGAAGCGCAAAAGCACCCTTCGAGATAAGGGTATTGGCCTGAAGAAAAAAAGCAAGCGGCTAGCGTAGCACTAGGAAAATTTTCATGAAATATAATTATCCATTTGTGCAGCTGCATGCTTTATACTTCTGAGAGCTCGTCGGTTTTCCCTCTGGGCCCTAGCACCCCCCTACTGCCCATCTCTTTCGTGCATATGAGTGGGCGTGGCTGATCTCTCGTACCAGGAAAAAATTATGCCATCACTTTACTTCTGATACGGTGTATAGTGAAACAAGGTAAGCCTTGAATTAACACTCCCTCTAACTTTTGAGCAGTATGTCAGGATAATAAAGCTGAAAGGCCTAGCCTTCTTAGTTTTTCATAGTTAAACCATGCAGGCCCCTCGACGATTTCATATAAAAGCCTTGCTTCACAATCTCTGGAACATAATTTTTTAACCTAGAATCCTGAATTCCCTGTGTTTGCACCCCTACAGGGTGGCTAAACTGTAGCTGCCTACAAGGCGGTATGGTAGCCACCCCGATCTCTTCGAGGTATGGGTCAAGCAACATTTATAATTAGTTATAACGCGGTTAACCAATAGGTTATCTAGGTATATAAATCCAATCCTGTCATTATTCAACTTCAAGGGAGTACCTTGGAATTCTTGAACAAAGAATTGGAAGGGTGAAGCTTTCCTATTTTTTTACCAATTAAACATATCCATTTATGGCTTTTACTGCTCTAAACAAGCGTTACAGGATGCCCTAAGGCGCGGTATAATAAGCTGTACTAGGTAACTAAAAAGCCAGCTGCCATAATTAAAACAGCCTTTTAAGAGAATATCCGTTTTCGAACGGAGGTTGGGTCTAGACAAACCCTAATGGAAAATTCAAAACTTAACTCCTTAAACCACTCGGTCATTCTCTAACTACATATTAAAGGCCGGTCCTTTATAAAGCACTCCCCGCTTTAATATATTCTGTTAATTAACTTATCCTGCTTTTTGGGTTGGAGTCCCTCCCCTTATATTTTTTTTACTTTTACCTAGTTCTAATCAAATCCCTGGCTTTGCATCGATTACTTCCTAAGTTGCCCACAGAAAAGAAAACCTAGATCGAGCCCTTAGGCCACAAAAGGGTATTCGGTAGCCACGCCCAACTATAACCATTTAATTCCTAGGAACAGGGTACAGGATACTAGCAGCGATCGAAGAAATAGGCAGCTAATTCCCTCAGGAAAGTCGCCGAACGCTTGATATTATTCTTATCAGAGAAATTACACTTTTAGCAATTAATTTAAGAATCGTTATAGTCATTATCATATTAGATCTTGTGGGTGCCTTATATATTACTACTTATTTCACCCGTTATTCCGTTACAGGTGTATGTATTTCACATACGATCTCAATTCCTTTAAGAGCGAAGCTACGCCATCTATATCTTATAATCTTTGCTTGAAGGGATTATGGATATAACAGCTCCCTAAGACAGCAAGATTTATTTTTGTTTTATTTTTTTGTGCTCTATCTAATTATTAACAGCTTTTAAGCGAACCGGTTTCCAAGAGGTAATAAAAGAGTTAGTAGAAGCGTAGCAGAACCAGAAGCGTACCCACCCCCCCCCGTATCCTAGTAAGAAAAAAAACACATTAGATCCAAGGGAGTGTTTAAATTCACATATAACACAGGTCTAGCTTTTGTAACTTATAATTAAAAATATGAGAAATAAAGGAATTTAACCTTTAAAATCATTTGGTGTAAGACAAAACGTCTACCAATTGAACTAATGTTCTTCTATTTATTTAATAAATTATTACGGTAGATCCCTACATTTTATTTGTAGCCTTACATATAATAAATAAAGTGGCTTCAATAAATATGACACACAGCAAGAAATCAGGGGACAGCAGTCAAAATCACGAAGCTAACTTACTATTACTCACACCACCTATTAAAGAAAATAGATATTTAGGTTATTCGTTTGGTTGGGGGTGAAAAATTACTACCATGCAATGCAGCAACCATATTATCGTTGTATAGCGCTGTGAAATCCCTCTTTTTTTCCACTGAAAAGCTGCCAAAAAGACGGCAAGCCTTATTATTTATATAAACGGGCTCATTCTGGTTGAAGTATATAAACATGCAAAACCAGCCCCCCCTATTTTGACCAGATCGCCCGAGGGGGATATAGAGGATTAAATATAAATCAGAACAGAGCGAGCTACATGTTGGTAAAGCCATTGCTGGGGAATTTACTATTGCCGAGTTGTTCTTAAATTAAAGTGTATAGTTTAAAGCCCAATTTTAGAATATTAAATTACAACCAAAGGAACTCTTTATAAGAATACAGCAAGAAAGATAAATTGCATAAACCCAAAAGATAGTCTGTTCTGTTAAGACCTAGACCAACCCTACTTAACTTGTCATTAGGGCGTAAGTTGAAATAGTGAATTTACTTTAGGCTTATACATGCATACAAAGGCTAACATAGTATCTATTTAGATGCAGAGAACAGTGAGAAATGATCAAATTATAGCTTGGCTTGCTTAAAAAATACACTTATATAATTTATTGCTAATCTGTATTCTTGCTTTTATCGTAATTATTATTGGCACCTATCATCGCTATAATAAGGATTATACTAGCAATAAAACAATCACTATATTTAAGAAGTAAAGAATATTTTCTTACCTGTGGACCGTGGGTGCATTTTGTTCTGTAAATATTACCTCCAAGTTATTACTATAACAAAACTAACATTAATAAGCCTGTGTTTTGGATTCATAATTTTTCTTTATATGTATGGTAAGCCTACTTCTTTTTTAGCTATAGATATCGACGATATTGATTTTGGTGATAGTATACAATTAGATTGGGTGTTATTTTTACTAATTATAACAATCTGAATTAGCTGCCAATATAGTAAGGCAATATCGCTTGTAAATGCATAATTTACAAAATATGTAACAAATAATGCCAAGGAATACTAATTTCTAATTACTTCCTTGTAATCCACCTTGTTCTTATATTTAAGTAACCATAGAATCAATAAAAAATAAATAGAATTACGGCCCCTTATATATCAAATTAAATTAAGGAGAACCTATTAGAGGTTAATCCCTACAGAATATTAATTAATTAGAAATAGATGACAAATAACTCCTATTAAGGCAAAAGAGGATGCTAATTTGGATTTTTTATTTATTATACCATTATACCGAAAAAATAATGCAATTATACTTTAAACTCTTAGTATTTCACTGTATAACCAACTAGAAAGTACTCTATAAGGTCGAAAAGATCAATACCCCATTTTGACTACTGGCTTTATTTCTTTTTTTTTTTAAACCTAAAAATTAGTGGACTAAATTATAGTGAACTGGGTGCTCTTTATATTTTTTCTGTGTGTGCAAGGATTACTCTAATATAAAAGCATTCCTACCTCCATTGCCCTTGCAACCTACTTCAGTGGCTGCGGCCACAGGAGAATAACTAATCGAAGCTAGCCCTTATAAGAGTACCATAGCCACGGCCACATTAACCATATCATATGCCTCTAGAACAGCTTTCGAGGGATAAGAGGTTCGGACACTTCTATTCCCTGGCTGGTTTTGTTTAGTGAAAACAATACATGCACCCTCTTCGCGATAGTGAAAATAAATTCAATACGGAAGAAATCCTGCCAACCCTTGATAGGGGGAAAAAGGCAAGTCTTACACCTTTTAGGTACTGATCCTGTGGGCGGTTTGCGTATTTTTTCTGTATAAAATTTTTTTTGTACTAGCTAGCGTAGCATTGCTAATAGAATAAGAGGAAAATAAAGGAGTAGCTTCGCTCTATCAAAAGTGTAAAAATATGTATAGGAAAAATTCTACACAAGCTCTTTATTCAATAATCCCCTACAGAGTCTCTCGCCAAAGGGCCTTTTTTAACATAACGCGCTAGCACGCTGAACTGACCATATCCAGATCGGAAATCTAGTAAGTGTCTATCATAACTTATAGCGTTTACACATATATTTAATTGTAATTATAGCTTTCGATATTTATTGCTTAGGTAGGCGAACCCTTCTTTTACTTACGGAGCCAGCTAAAAGGATCCGGCGAGCTCTATATTACGAAAATCCAATAATAATTATACAAGATAACAAACATGGTTATAGTTTAAGGGGGGAGAGATGATTTCCTGTATAACATTAACAAAGCTAGCTCGTTTATTTATTAGGGTTAAAATTGACTTTAGATTTCTTTGTGCTTCGAATCTGGAACGAAGGTTATAGATAAAGGGACATTTTGTAGAAGTAAGAAGCACCCTAGAAGGACTCCACCTGATAGGCACATATATAAGATTTTTTTTAGGATGTGCCAAATTTATAGCTGCGTATGCCCCACCTAAGACAAGCAATCTTTTACCTAGCCCCCTTTCAGCTTTTTTAGCTTCCCCAGCAAGGAGATTAAAAGGAGGTATGGATACGCATGTATGCATGTTTCACCTTTACTAACCCAACAAACATAAAATTTATTGACCTTTTAATAGCGATTATAATACTTAAAAATATACTTAGATTGCTAATATGTTAATAATATTTAGTAGGGATTTTTTGAATTTGTTATTGCTAGAAAAATACAATTGAGCCCTATGGTAGTACCAAGCTTCGTTAAGAAAATAAATTTAAATGTGAAGATCATTAATTGATATCACATATATTGGCGTTAATGAAAAGTCCCATATAATCCAATCATTATCTGTTCCGAATTATCATTATTATAAGGCTGTTTTTAAATCCACATTTACTATTTGTTATCTTCCTAATCTTTGGACCGTTTATTGTCATTAATAAGACATCAGAATTAAGAATTACCTTTCTTCCTCTTTTTACTCTTTTATTCTCCGCGGCAGGATTATCAAATTGTTGGGGCGCAAAGCTCAGCCTTAGTTTAAGCACCTGGAGGAATCAGGAGTTGACTAGTGTTTGAGATTTTTGATTACCAGCTCATCTTTTCGATTTTGGTGGGGTACAGTAGGATTACTGGGTCAAATGTGATATGATCTCTTAATTAAAGGTTGTTCTGTAGTGGAGATGGTTGATGCCCTTCTAGATTTATTTGGAATAATACACACCCGCCTTTATAGTTTTGACCGTCCCGCGGTCTTTGGTCCATATATATTCACTTGGAGTTTGATCATATCCAGAGTAAACGGTATCCCGTTCGCTGCTGGTAGATTCTTACCTCACTAGGTGGTACTTCGACGACCAGTCCAACCGGCCTATGAATAATTCCCTCCTTCTGAATTCTCCTCGAGGACTTGGTAATCACCGAACCTAAGCGACCCTAATCTGACGATAAGCAGAATCTGACCTAACTGGGGGTATGTTTTGATCGCATAGGTAATGTTATTCAGGGGTTCCGGATTCGATTAGGCCTTTCTTCTTTCTAGGCCAGTATAGAAGTATGATCCAAGGTGTTATTTCCTTCAGGCATAGTGTTAGAATGGCGGGTCCATTAATTTTCTCCTGTGGCCGCAGGGATTCGCTCCAGAATTGCAAGTCAGTATGAAGAATCTTACCCATCTGTGCGTCAAACATAAAATGATGCAGGTAGTACTAAATATACCTCATTATATTTGTTGAATCTTTATCATTTTCATCATTTTAGTATCTTTTTGTGCATGGTTAATTGTATTATCGGTTCTTTATTTAGACCTCACGTAAATACATCAGACCATATCAAAAACTGGTCATGCAGATCAAACAAGTGTGCCGTAAAAAATCGACGCCAGATTCTATCACCTAAATTTGATGGTGATCTTGTAAAATATACGCCTAATATTCCTTCATAGGCTACGCCTATGAAGATTGTACCCTATGATACACCGGGAATCCCATGAAACCCTGTTCAAAGAAGGAAACAAAGTAACCATTACACCCACACTTAAGTAAATGATGAAACAACCTAATTCTATTTGCTTGGGAACAAAAAAAGTGTTACATGTTAGGTTTATTGAGAATTTTCAATAATTCTAAATTTATTCTCGCTATGTTCTTTATTAGATGCCAATAATTTGCTATTTAACACAAAGGTGTTTTAAAATATAAATATAAAGGACCAACTTTAATTAAGCCATAGTTTGCTACACAACAAACCTTTTTACATCTATATATGAGTCGTTGAACCCTATCTTATTCCTTATAATCATTTACAGTAAATATAGAATAAATTAGAGGCACCATGTAAATCTTTAAAATTATTAAGAGCTTGATGGTGTCAAGAAACCTATAATTAAAATTTTAATATGTTAATATAATAAAATGATAAGAGTCCTGTAAATCTACCTAAGTTAAATACCTAAAAATATATAATATCTAATGTTTTATATTATACTTTTAAATAAAGCCTTCATTTTTTACTTTTTTGATTTCTTATGTTTATAGAAAGTAAGTACTAATAGCTTAATTAAATCTCTCTTACTCTATTTCATTACTGCTTTAAAGACATTTATGCCCTTTTTAATACCTTCGGTTTGATTACAATGTACTTTAACGCTAATATCTTCTGAATACCTTTAATAAAATCTAAATAATGTCCTAAAAACTTTAGACCTTGGTGAAGGATATATTTTTTGAACAGGAAAAAGAATTAATTTTACTTAATTCATTCAAATTTATATACCAGATAATTTAACTTCATCTGGCTAATTTAAAGCTTACTCATAACTTTCCAACCTAATACACCCGTAAATTTTGGTTAATAAAATCTGTCATCTTCCTGTTATGAGTAATAAAGAAAGACATAAATTAAACATTATAACCAGTTGGATAGTTTTTATTTAATTATTGGGACTCTTACATAAAATAACTTCTCTCCATGTACAAATCCAAGCAAATCCAGTTGTTAGATTTTAATATCCATTTGGGTGTTATTCAACACTTAAGCGTGGTACACCATTTAAGAATTAGGAAAATTTAATTTTTATATTATCAGACAGGCCATTCTGTTCATAGAATCCCTTTAATATTTATAGCTTCATACGTACTTCAACATATCAGGAGCGTTGCCTTACCATGTTAGAAAGTAAATTATAGCTTGGTTTTACATAAGAAGATAATCTGCTCTTTTTTCAGTTTACATAAAGGGCTTATTTTCCAATAGAGCTAAATTTTTTTTAGCCAAATCCTTGGTCGATGGACATATAGGCTTGCCTTATTTTATTTACATACTCATAATTGACCCTAATCCCAAAAAAAAAGTATGAAATATTTTTCTTAGTAATAAGAAATCTCTATTATGTTATAATCTATTTAAATCAGGTTCACAATTTTAGGCCCCTGAACGTCTAGAGAATATCTCTTGAGACTTTAAGACTAAAACTCCCTTCCCATGCTGAAACAACTTTACCTCCAATAAGGAGGGTAAGATGTCGAATCTTTTTTGAATTTCGACTATAAAAATCTTTTAACAAGGTTTTAGCCGCATCTTAAAATATGTAAATGCTTATGGTGAATATCATGTTACAAGGGGCCAGGTTTATATTGGCATATGTTTGAAATACTTAAAATGTTATAACTACTTTAATAGAATAATAAACAATATATTTCTATAACACTTAAAACAAAACAAAAGAAATCTCATTAGAAAGAGCAAAGTGCATACTAGAGGGGCTAAATATACTGTCAAAAATGTACCGTCTAACAGCTTCCCTTTTTCTATCCCCTATTAATTAAAGGTGGTGGTGCCGTGAACGTTAATTGTTGCCTCCACTAGATAAATTAATATTACTGATTAAATGAAAGGTAATTCGAAAGGATTAGATTGTTCTGTTCACCCATAGGCGGTCATTGATCTCCTAATTCTTTTTGTTTAGTTTAAAAGACTCCACCTCTTATTTAGTTTCTACTTTAACGAAATACTTTATAATTAGTACTATACTTTACTATTTTCTAAATCATTTCCTACCTTTTATTTTTATTTTAACTCATCTTAACCTTCCTCTAGTTAAAATGGGTTTTTCTTTCCACTAAGTAAATCGGTGCCGCTTGTCTTATAATGCTTGTAATTTATTTTACTTTGATAAACCATGCTTAATTTATAATTTTTCAAATATTAGGTAAATTTATATCACGAACACATCTGTAAATTTTTTCAACGTATAAACTCCCCAAATTCTAAATTTAATGTATTATAATCTACCACAAACTTTAGTTGAAATTGAACGTTCTAAAAAGTTTCTGTCTTTTTATCTTTTAAGTGTGTTGAGTTTAAAAGTAAATCTAATCATACTTGTTTGTTTCATAATTTTGAGTCCCGGGGTGATTTTTGTTCATTGCTATAAAAAAAAACACGCCTTCCCCGTCTGTAAACCAGCTTAATCAGGTTTAAAATCTGAATAACATTACTTTGTTGGGCCGGAGCACTACTGGTTTAAAGGCTGGGTTTAGCGGCAAAACGAAGCTTTTAACGGAAATTCAGATAATTTTTCCACCTAATTTTATTTGAAGCTTCTATAAGCATATAACTTTATTTTAAAACCTTCTCACTGTACGATGTTGACCATTGTTTCATCGATTTAAAAACTTCGATTTAAAACGGTAAAATAGCCGGATTGGCTACCGAGTTTAATAAGGATAGTTGTCCAACAATGAAAAATATAAAATTAAATCTTCTAAACCAGATACTCTTAAATGAAAGATCGCCCCTCAAGCCTTGTTATTTTAACCTACACCAAAACAAACAACAATTGAAATTGTTCTAATACGGCTATATCCTTTAATATGAAAACCTTCTGAAATATAAGCTTTTACTTAAACCTACCTTAGATAAGAATTTTTGAGTAAAACACCCTATAAAAAGCATCCTTCCCATCCAGTAAACCCATGTAATAATAAATAAGGGATTTAATTCTGAAGTTTGAATTTAATAATGTAGATATTTCTAGATATGAAACTTGTTTTCATATTCTTTTTTAAACATAGATGATTTCTTCATGCTTAAATTTAGTGTGAATCCCTCGGAAATATAAGTTTAATAATCTCTTTATCGAAATTATTTTAAAACGCCTAGTTCCCCTGGCAACCTTAGAAGCAACACCTTACAATAATTCAGAAATAATTTTGAGGAACTGTCATGTCTCGTTGCTCCTTTACAATATATGATAATCTGATTTAGATCCGCCGATACCCAGAATTCCTTGGACTAGCCGCAAGAACCTTTAATTATATTAACCTATACTCTCAAGTCATTAAATGAGACCACTCAAATCTTAGTAATAGCTTAGTTATTAAAGCTTTTAGGTTTTCCCCGAGTTTGGTACCTACCAACAGTGCTTTTTCTATTGGGAAACTGAAGCCAAAAAATTAGCAGGGAAAAAAATAAAGCATTCAGGAGACCTATATAATAATATTCACAACTAAACTTTAATGCTTTTTTTGTACAGCGAGGGAGTGTGGTATCCTAAAACGTCATAACAAGATAAAAACCCACGAATACAGTAAATACTGTGTTATTTATTACTAGTACGATCAATCTAAAACAAAAAAAATACTTGCTGCTTCAAATGCCCAGCAGCAGCTTTCTCTATCTATTATTGGTGAAAAAATAC
>JACYFI010001692.1:0-10690 GCA_020975735.1 Ophiocordyceps xuefengensis | reverse complement strand
TTTCACGACGGCACATAAAAAAAGTTTAAAGTAAGTGTCTACGATACTTAACTCGGCCTTGCAGAAGTGACCCTTTGCAAAAGCTCATCAGAATGCGGGACCCATAAAGCTCTATTTTAACGTAAATTATCAGGTAACTAATACATCGGGCTCAAGGTAAATGACGTCAGGTAAGAAGAATCAAAATAGATGCCAGAATAGGAAATTGGCAATCCCTCGCGCCAAAGTGCTAGTTTAGGTTGCAGTTTCAGCGATAAATGGTGACTGGGTGGTTAAAGGCGTACCTTTCCGCTAGCCACCTAGTTTTGGATGCTTTTAAGATATAGTCAAGACCCTACTTGAAAAGTACAGGGGATAAATTTTAACCTGTTAAATGGATAGTTGGTAATTAATATTACAATATTTAGGGAGTAAACGGCCTAGAGACCTTTCTCCATGTTGGTTTGTCGGTGGGTAGTAGCTCTAAATTAATTGGATAAAAAAGAAGAACTCGTACCTACGGTTAACATTACAAGGCAAACAGCAGGAGATGCTTTAATTATTTTTGAAAGAATATGTTTGCACCTAACATCAGCAAATTTCAATTTATTTTTTTTGGTCCCAGTTAGTACATGAATATTCGCTTAATTAGGGTTAACTCTATTATACCTATGGGGCTGGTTATCTTTAGGTGAATCGAATTAGGTATACTATTTATGCTAGCTGTCTGCCATCCTTTTAAGCTACTATGGTATATTATTTGCGGGATTGAAGTGCTAATAGAATTATGCTTCTTAGGGTCTTTAAGAAGGTACAGCCCAATTAATTTAGCTATTGAATTAGTTTTAAGTTTTCAGTGATGTATTAATCATAATATTGATAACAAATGTTTCACATTTAAATATATAAAAACGTACAAGTTTTTCAAAAAACTAGCTTATGATTACCTTTGACCTTTATCTTTTGTAATTAGCTAATAATTAGTTCTTTATTGGTTCGTGTAGCACCAACTAGAGCGACTTCCCTTCGGATTACTTGAGCTATTTCAAGGATTTGGTACTATAGAAGATCACAAATGCTGGAATGGTTCTTTATATAAAAATCAGCAGGGAAAGTAACTTAAAGTTCAAATCTTCAGAAGACCTATAGGTGATTCGTGTAATTTATAATATAAACAAAGTATCGTCCAGACCTTTATATGAGGAGTTATAAGTATTAATACGAATTAATATAATCTACTTCAGCCTATTCTTATTATAACGAGGCCGGGATGCTAAAGGACTAAAAATTTATTTGTCACTTCGCGCAATTATTAATTTTTTTTTCTTTGCCGTTTGCTGACGAAAGTAGCCGCAAAAAAAATACAGCATAAAAATACACCCTATACCCCAGGAGGTTTATTAGTTCATTAAATCAGCAGGCCATTTGAAGCCTTTTAAATAATACCCGGACGATAAGTCTATTGCCTCGTAATTATTAAAAAATTTATATGAAAACTTGTATAGGTTCATATTAAAAATTAAAATTAAAAGGCAAAGGAGTATTTACTAATACCCTATAAATGGGAAACAATACATCAGGAATGGAAAAATTTTTATCTTTAATTGAAAACAATTGAAAGATAATTTAAATTAAGAATTTATTGCATTTTTTTTCCCTGCTTAGCATAGCTTGTAGTAAGAAAAACAGCACAATAATGTATTAATTAGCTAAGCATTAGAATTATCTAGGTGTAGTGTAGAGGCGCAAGCTCTTTAAATAAATATTTAAATTTATGTAAACATATATATAGATTTAAACTATCTAAAAGTAGATATATTCCGATTTTTTTCTTATTTTATTTTAAGCTATATGTGATAAGTAACTCCTCTTTAATAACACGGTGTAAATAGTTAAATCAGGGAGTTTACCCTTTTCTGCTCGAAGTCTCATTACTTACTTGAGGCATTATTATTACATCCCTCGTTCAAACCTTGTTCCTACGTAGATATTAAACCTCAAGTGTAATTTTAATTCTAGATTTTTACGAATAAAGATCTAGTAAAATCACACCAAGTCTTTTTTAAAAGGAAAAAGGAGGTATTTTTTTATTTGATCAAATTACTTGTGACAAGTAACAGTATTTGACAGTGAGCGAAGGACCTCTATAATAGAACCTTTAAATGAGCACCTTAAATATAAAAAAATTCAATGCGCTAGCCAGGAACGCCACTCTCGCACAAAAAGCTTTTATTAAGATGGTTTAGATAAAGTTTAGTGTATATAATACAAGTTATTTTACATACCGAAGGAAAATGAAATTAGCCAACAAATATTAACTGAGAAGAAACTATTATATATCTAAATGAAAATTTAGATACTTTTTATAATTTAAGTGCTATTGCTCACAATAATCCATAGGTTATAAACATACTAATGGATACCTAAATAAAAGATTAAGTAAGACCCGTAAGTTACATCCTTTTAGCAAAAAGGCGCCCCGAAACTGACGCAAGCAAGATGAGGTAAAGCAAAGAATAAATAACCTTTTTAGTTAGTAATATACAACCTAGTCTGGCTACTTAATCACAAAATTTTAAACACCATGGTCGAAATAGACTAAACATTTAAATACATCTTAGGGTTACAAGTAGAGGCGCGAGCTCCTTAAATTATACAGCTTAATAATACTAAGAATTTTAATAATTTAAACCTAGAATTTAGTGGCCTATGTAGGTATGGCCACTGTTCGTAACAAAAATCGTATTCACATAGGAAAAGAAAAAATAAAAAATAAGAATCTACACACGGGAATCTAGTTAAATGTAGGGATTTATGAACCGAACACCGGCTGTTATTTCGTCTTTACTTCGATCTAGCCGAATCCGGCTAGTATTGTATTAATGTGTAATATTTAAATATTTTGATTTTTGGTGGTTATTTAAAACAAATCGCGATTTTCATTTTATATTGATTCATAAGTTTTTATCATGCCAATATTTATTTGATTATAGGAGGAACTGACATTCTACAAATATTTAAAATAAAGACATTTTAACTAGTTTCTAAATGGAAGAGGGTTGACTGTCTAATTTAACCCTTTAGGGGCTCATAAAAAGTCAATATGGTTTTTGTATTTTTGACTGGCCCTGGGCCCTTCTATTCCCTGGAATTAGATTCACAGTTGGATGTCCTTACTAGTTGAACTGTCTTAACTGGCTTATATTATGTCATTTTATGTATTGATACCTTCTTATTATATATGCTTGGGTATATTTTATAAATAATAAATTATTTATATAGATCTATTAACATAGAGTTATCCGTAAAAAGTTATGCAGTTATATGAATGACATACAAAATTATATATGAGCCTTGCTAATTCGATAAGGCTGCTCATTTTTCGTTATTGCCGTAAGCAATGAGCAGAAATTAGAACCCAGCGCTAAGCTAGCCACACGCTCTACTAAAGAATTCAACACGTTAAATAAATTTACTAGTGGGTATAGAATGATACCACTTAATATTTAAAGATAAATAATTAGGAGTTTAGAGTGCTGTGCTTCTTGGCTCCTCATTAATACAAATAAGGCGTAACCTTTATACCTCAGAGGGCACCAGGCACGCCTGCCACTGTTGGCGTACTAAACGAAGTAGCTTAGCTAAGGGGTTAGGAGTGCTTCACGCTTTATTTTTCTTGCTTTGCAAGCTTAGCTAGAAAAATTTTTTTTTCGCAATAGACCTTGAGCTCCGCTTATTATGTGCGCAGCCGGCCATGCTGCTGCTTCGCCAGCCCTGAAGCAAAGCAAGAAAAAATCAGATGTCAAGATTTCACCATTCAAATGCTTGTCCATGGTCTAGGCTTTAAGCAGTAGGGCTAAAGGCTAAATCTAAAGGTCCAAGGGAATAATATACTTGGTACAATGTTATATCTTTTTTATTCAACTGTACCTGTTAAGTAGCAATATAATATCTAGGTATAACTCCCTACTATGAAAAAAAAAAAATTTTAAAAGGTTTACGAGGCTCCCCTACTTCAAAAATGATAGATACTATAAAACCTAGTGATAATAAACTTGAATTAATCTTCAATTATTCGTTCAATAGTATTTTGTAAATCGTACTATCAATTTTGCATAATGTCAAAGAAAATTTAATATTCAATTTTATATTTTAATTTGGTCTAGATGATAAACGTTATACTTTATGTTATAACACAATACTAATACTGTAGCGTTATCTTATCAATTGAAGGATTCTATAAAAAGAAATAATATCAACATTTAAATTTAGTAAATAATGCATTGTTAGAAACGTTTTTTTAGCCGTACTTTATGATACATTTAGATATAAATGTTATGTCTATATTATCTTTCAAAGGTTATCTTACCTCCCTTATTTTAATTAGTAGGGTTATTGGTCTGATAATAAAATACGCTAGTTACTTTCATTCTTACTATCATTATGAGGCTCATTTATTCTTATTATTATCTATACTAAATATTCATCATACTATGGGTAGTAATGATTTTGGACACTTTTTGTATTTTAAATTAAATTTAGACCTATAAAAAAAAATATTTTTAGTTGTAGGGATTTTTATAGGCGTTTGCTGTAAAACACCAGGTTTATGGTTGAAATAATGACTACTAAAGCAACACGTGAGTCACCCCTTTTGAGGTTAGCTATTGTTTTAGCCGGGTTGTCCTTAAGATTAAGTCTATTGGGATATTAGACTAATGTTTACGTATTAACTTCCTCAAAGTTACATTAATTTTTATACTTTTATAAATTTTTTGTATATAGGGGCCATATCTGTTCTTTATGCTAGCGTTTTGACCTATTAGAACTACAGATATTAAAAGAGGTTGAATTGCATATTTTTCAGTGCCTCCATCTTCGTGATACTTTAATGAGTTGCACTTTTAGTACAACTATTCAAAAGGGGTCTACAGATGGTCTTTATTATATAACGATTAGCACACGGGATTTGTATCAAGTGGTCTTTTGTTTGCGCAGTGGGGAGTTTTATACGGATAGAACTTGGGATTTAGATCTATATATTCTATCAGAGGTTGACTCAATTAATCCTATATATTGTCCTTATTGTTTCTTCTTCTATGTTTCAGGTAATTGTGGTACACCCTTAACTTCAATTTCATAGGGTGAGTTCTTATCTTTATTCAGGTATTACTGAAGATTACCCATATGCGATTCTTGGCTTTGTACATCTTTTGTACGTTATCAGCAGCCCTAATTCAATTGTATATGTTAATCGATATCTTTCGGTGGTTCTATTTTACTAGATTCCAGAACAGCGTTATCTTTGTGTAAAATAAAGAGAATTCTAAAATATTTTATTTGGGGGATTAGAATTCGTTTTTACAGTAATATTAGTTATGATCCTGGTATGATATTAAGAACGTTATTACATTTTCTGGGTAGCTATTATCTTTATAGGTCATATAACTCTCTTAATTGAAATATAACAACTTAGATATCTCTCGGTAATACGTTATTTATAAAATATCCCTATAACGAGTAAATATCTTTCCCTTGTATACCAGGAGCAACCACAAAATAATAATAACTTTTAAATCAACAATAAAAGTTTAAGTAAAAAAAAAGAATTAATTGACGCCAACTATACCCTAACTTCTTCGGCTCTCATATTTATTTAACCTAACCTTATTTAGCCTACCTATAATGTTTATTATTTAAAATATTTAGCTTTGATGTCCATATGACCATTGGGGACATTTGTGATAACCCACTTTCTGGTGTTTTCCGCTATTTTGTGGCTGTGCCTCATTATCTAAAATTTTGATAGAGGCCAATAATTCAAAGACAGGGTTGTTTTGAAGGTGAATATTTATAAAGGTCCTAGATAGCACAATAGTGGGGTTTATATATCAATAACCATATGCACAAAAAAGGTAGGTAGATTGAATGACATAATATAATCCCTCAAGGTAATTCATCTCTACATCTATTATCCTGGAACCATATACCACAATAACCCCTAAATTCCTACGGCAACAAGGTTAATTCCTCTTTCATCGCTCTCGCAAACATCTTACCAGTCTCACGTCCAACACTTCTATAATACCTCCTGAAGCCTGGGTAAATATATTACTCACCCTAGAGAACATCTACTCTGATATAAGTTTTACTTTTCACCCGCACATTATTGAATTTTATTCAATTAATATACTTGAAAAAATAGTATAATGGATGTTAAATACCTTCAACGGTATTTAGAAAATAAAATATAGATCTAGGGTTGTAGAATTCGTGAAGGTCTTTGGTTGGGCTAGCCTTAATATGAGGATCGCGCAAATTTATTTTTGTCACAACTAAAGTGCTGCCCCAACTCCTCAGTATATACTATTTGTACCTAACTAGAGGTTGATCTGATGGCCATAGGTGTACTGAATAAAGTAAAATGGGGTAAGGGTTTCATGGTTATAAGTGTAGGGTGCTTTGCAGCCCAGACAAAAGTTTCACATCAGTTTTAAATTATTTAAGTTTAGTTTAAAAATAAAATACAGAAGATACTTCTATAGCATTTCGAGGTAGCTTTTCATTAACTCAAGAAGAATAGATTTAATTACATGTAAAGAAGATTAGTTAAGTCCGGGAAAATACACCAATTTTAATTTTTGTTTCGTGCTTTTGCTGATTAGCATACTAACTGTTTTATCTTTTTTTTTCTGCTGTTGAGTTAGATGGGTGTAACATACATACATGCACCTCTTAGGATATGGCATACTACTGATTTTAAACCTGCAAACCTATCCCTATTTTTAGAGCTTGGTAGCTTCCACCTAAAAGCTATCCTTGTTCTTCACCCCCATGCATATCCTTGCACCCGTGCGTAAAAACTAAAGCCAAGGTGGTTACAAGCCAGGATAGGCATCCAAAGCTGCCCCTTCCTTAGAGTATAACTATTTATTAAAACTAAACGTATTAAACCTAACCTAAATGGTTTATTTATATTTAGCTGTAATTTATGGTTTAAATTTGTTTACGATTAAAAATAAAAATACGTATATATAACCCATTTTTTTTTAATAAATTGCGACAATTAACACTTTTAATTTATGATGATAAAATAGTATTTTGCTTTTGCTGTAATAGTATAGTTCTATCATATTATCTAAAATTATCTACATGAAATAGTTCGTTTATTCTTATCACGTATGTTTTATTAATAAAAATATATATAATGAAATATACCATTTTAAGTATAATACTATAAGTAATTATTATTTCAAAGATCTATATATTGAGTAGTAAATATGTACTACTATGTTTTCTACATTTAATTTACAGGAATGATAAGTCCCCTTAAGATCAATTGAAGTAGAAGATATATTAGAATTTAGAAGGTTTTCAGGGTTGGTTAACTTCAAATTTATCTTTAACAAATATGGGATTTTACTTAAGTAATCGGGGGTTAATGAATTATTAATCTTAAAGCTTAGTTGCAACTAATATATAATTGTAAGCAACAATTGATCTATAGCTCGAAAGACATCTCTATACGTAACAATAGACAAATAACTTACAAAATCAAAAAATGTCTAGAAAAGGACAAAATATATTTATTTTCCCTTTCATGATATCGATCTTTATTGGAGTTATATAATAAATAAATTTAATCGGAATGGTGCCCTTACAGTTTGCATTCCTACCAAGGTCATTTTGCCATTTGAGACATTTGTCTTAGTTTTACAATTGTATTTTAGGGCACACAATCTTAGTTTGCCAAAAACATGTTTGAAAATTCTTTTCGTTACTAGTACGGAGTGTGCCCCTTTAGTCTTTTCCCTTTTTTAGATAGCTATTGAATTCATCAGTTATCTTGCAAGATATCTGTCTATCTCTTGGTTTAGATTAGGAGCTAACATCGTAGCAGACACAAGTTTTTGAGTATTTAAGGGTTTTGGTTTAAATAATAAATATCTTCAGTATGGATTTTTTTTTTATTGTAGGTTGATACCAATTACTTTTATAATAGCTTATCTCGGGTTAGAAATGATGATTGGCCATTAATCGCAAGCTCAAGTTGTTCGTGTCTTTCACAAGTTCTAACATAGAAACTGGACTAGGGACCCTGACTTAATGCTTGAACTAAGAAAAATTATACAAATTTTTATACACTTGACTATTTTAATCCAAGGTTTTTATTACTTTTAAGCTGCCGCTAGAGGTATTTTGATAAACAAGCATAGCGATTATGGGACTCTAATTAGACTTTACTCGAATGTCTGAATTTTATAAATAATTTAGTTTTCTAAAAATTTATCTTGTAAAACAATAATATAATATTTTATGGTTTTTTTAATTCCGACTTTTTTCTAAATTTATTTTAAGATTCCTTATTTATTTTGGATAGCTAGATAGTAAAAAAGTTATTAAATTTTCATAATATTAGCATCATCTATTTAATTTACTTCTTTTTCTATCACTATTATTTGTTTAATAGGATTTTGGGGTAGGATGGTATTAATAGTTATTTTATAAGACTAGATTATGAAAATTTTATTTAGGTCTAATTTTTCTTAATTATGTACAAAACTATTTTAAAAAAGTTATTAAAATTTGATTTACTATTCAGTTATTTAGTATACTACTCTTATACAGATTTCGGCTTGTATATTAAAGTAGGGCCTTGTATTTAGTATAGATTAAGATTTATTTATTATATTATTAAACATTTTATTTTTGCATAATATTATAAAAGCCGATGTTTTTAAACGGAAAGTTTTTAGTTGTACATTTGAATAACATTCCGACATTTAGTTTGTAGATTGGTTTATTTGTCTTATTGTAATACCCTACAGGATGACATATAATTTATATTGTAAAATAGAGTTTCATAATAAAACGAATCCGTTCTCTTCATCTAACTTAAATCCTATTTTACATGGGTGGTGGCGTATATGGAGGAATAATCCCGATAAGGGGAGTTTGGAAATATATTACTAATCTGAGGATAATAATCTAAGGATGTAAACATAAATTTATGGAAGGTTAGAGAAAAAAAAGTAAACGAGAGAATTACAACGTAATTGACCCAAAACAAAATATTTGATAAAAATTTTGGGGTGACTCGTTACTTTTTACTTAACAACAAGAAGAATATATTCTTATTATGAGTACCAAGGGTACACCTACCGCTTTATTTAGGTAATGAGTTTACCACGTTAAAATTCTGGGCCGGCATACACGAGATTTGTGGTGGAGGACTGGTTAAGTAAAAAAGCCTAACATTAATGAATATGTTAAAGTGTTTAAGGTAAAGTAAACTTTAAAAAAGTACAAGATCCTTTAGTATGAAAAAATAAATGAAATAAATTAACCTTTATATAACATTCTTAAATACTTATTAACTTACTAAGGATATCACATTAAAATATGCTGTATTTTTGTTGTTATGCGTGTAAATTTACCGAAGCAAGGTTTGCTAACAAAGTTCAATATATGTGGAGTAGTGAGTAAAAGTACGTAGGAAAATTATATTAACCAATACAAAATTATCCTGTATAATGGAATAATAAAAATTTTAGGGAATTAGTGGGTAGAATTAGTGCCTTGTGCATCCCAATAAAGCTGCTATACGTGTTGCTGAGGTTGTTGCTTGCCATATTATGAGCAGGGCTAACAGCTTCTATTATGAGGCCGCTATGAATCGTTTAATTATTAAGCTAGCTCGCAAGAGGTAAGGACCTTAGTTCTGTGTATAAGCGAACAAATGAGAATTTTAGTTAGCTTATAGTTATTTATAAATAAGAACATGTATATAATTTATCACTCTTCCTTTACTATTTAAATTCTTAGATACTTATAGTGATTGTAATAGACATCATTTCATAAAAAAAGTTTTTATGAATGAAAATTCACCCAAAATAATGGTTGAGTTTGGTTGTGAGCTCTGTAATGACTGCTGTTTCCAGTGCTTTGCACCATGCTAATTGTAGTTGAATTTCTAACATTAAGTACACTACCATAATCACTAAAGGTTCATTAATATAGAAAGTGGTGTACAGTGATTATATAAGATTATAATTGCCGGCCTTATAAGGAAGGTAAATCCCTTCATAAAAAATATAAAGGGGTAACAGTTCCTGCTTAAAGAAGGTGATAAATACTGAGGTGATAGGTAGTAGTTAAGTGATGACTTAACTAAAACCAACAACCTATCCTAGTCGATCGAAGTTGATCGAACCACAATTGGGTCTGAAAAAACCCATGCACATTAGTACAGCAGTGAGGAAATTTTGGTCAATGCTCCTAACGCTGAAACTGAGGCAACGTTGGAGACGTTGCAACGTCACTGATTTGATCAGGTAACTAAAGAATGAATCTATAGGATTATATTAAAAAATTGAAATAAAAGCTTTGTTTATATATTTGATAATGAACACGTATGCTAATGTGTCTTGACTAATTACGTCCCAGCTAGTCGCGGTAATCGGTAAAGAGATCTAAGTGTATTATTCATCTTAATTGGTTTAAAGGGTACCTAGACGGTCAATTATAGCCTTATCTATATGTTATGTGTTTGACCAGAGGATTTATATGAAGGGGAAGTACTTAGGAGAGAGAGAATTCTTTAATACAAAGGGACTGGTAAAAGGCGGAGGCACCCCTTTAGGTAAAAACTGACGTGAGGGACTAAAGGCACAGAAACAACGGATTAATTACCAATATCTTGGCAGTAAAT
>JACYFI010001685.1:0-10381 GCA_020975735.1 Ophiocordyceps xuefengensis | reverse complement strand
GATTCTAATTTATAAAATTTTACTAATAGGAATCCTGCCATAAAAGTGGAAGCCACTAAGCACAAGACTAGCAAATTATATAACTGTTATTAAGCTTAAAAGGTAAGAATCAACATATTCCCACCATACTCTTAAAGTCTTGGGATCATCCAACCTACACGCCGTGTTTTATGCACGCACCTGGCACCCAGAGGATAACAATCCTTTTGTAAGAAAAAAGCGTGATTTATTGAATGGCATATTAGCATATAAAAAGATAAAACCTATAGCTATAATCAATCTCCTTAATTGAGGACACAGTTTCTCGAATATAGCAATTATTTTATTTTTATAGCTTTTGTTGAATAACCTACAACAGGACTAAACACAGTATTATTTTGCCTCCCTAATCATAAACATAATGTAATACAGTATCTCTCTATTCAGTCAAAAGGCAGATGAACGAATTAATCAATAACACGGCGTAACCATTGTGGCGCGGTCTATAGCGCGGAATCCTGGCTAGTCCCTTCCATCGGCCTGGGGGGTAATCCAAATATGGAGACCTACCTAGTAGAAACCTTTTAGCCCCCATGCTCCGATTAAAAACCATATACTAATGGATAGTTATAACATTTTCAGTGTAGTGTAAGGAAGCCTTTTGAGATATATTTACCATATAATCTAATGACCCTAAAGATGATTAACTGTTACAAGCATGCCTATGTGTTAAAAATAAACAATCTCCAACTCTATTAGGTAAAAATGCGCGGCTAAATGAACTTCTGATTAGTCTGCAAATTCTAGTTTAAATCAAAAACTAACCTAAAAGGGTATGGGAAAAACCCCACCACCCTTCTCACCCTACAAACTCCAACAAGGTAATTTATTTCCAATTACATATAAAATATCATCATTAAAAATAAACAAGCTAAATAGCTAAAAGATCTTTGGATTATGCTTTTAAAATCATAATTTATCCTACAATTTGAATTTATTTGGGTTGTTTGATACATACAATGGTATTTATCTTAAAAACCTCACTATTTCATACCGAGATTTTCTCCTTTTCTAAATGAATTTATAGTTCAACCGTAAGATTGGCAGCAGATTAATCAATTAAATTGATTGGATTATTACCATCAAATAAGATAATATAAAGTTCTGATCCCTATGTAGCGGTTTTTTTTTTAAAAAATGGAACATGTCATATTATTGGCTAATAATCAGCAAAGTAACTCATGTTAATATTGCAGATTTACTTTCCGTATTTGTATATATTTTCCTGTAATCCTAAATATTCAACCTATTTTCTCCCTATTAACTAAAGGACTTAGCTATGTTGAGAATATCTAAATCCAGTGTACCTAATAACCTAAATTTTACGTTGGTCTGATGGCATCAGGAACATCCAAAGTGTTCCCTTTTCTGGGCAACTAAGCATATCCTACGTTCAATCCTGGGTCTTAAAATACATTATCAGAATTTTCTTTAACAGGTGTTTGCAACAGGAGTATCCCTGCCCATAAGTCTGATTTAACGTGTCAGGGATAAACCTAAATTTCATTAAGCTTTTTGAGTTTTCTTATTTGGATTAAACCTTTCGACAGCCAAGGATGAGCTTATTTTGATTCAACATATTTTCACCGCTTGTTTAAAACATAATAAATACTGTCGCTTTCGGGTAGATAACCGATTTTTGTCTAAATTAAAATAAGTTAATTTATAATCCTTCAATTGAATCTATTTTGAATAGTTAACCTCTCTTGGTTTAGAAGCCATATTATTAGCAAAAGCGACACCACCTTAAGTTATTGTTTTGCGTAAATAGATATAATAAAGTAAGATCTTTTTTGTATGTAGACCTAGTTTGAAATTTTCAATGGAACTACGTAACCCCTTAATTGACATGTAATTTAATTTTCTATATCTATTAGATAACTAAATGAACCCTTCACCGACAATTAAACCAGAATCAGATCTAGGAGTTTACAACTGTTAGAATTACTAGGTTAGGAATATTTTTTAAAATCGATTGGTTGAATTGGGGAACTTTTGACATAAGGAGGTTTTCAACCTTGTTGTTGATTGACACCGAGTTAAAATCCTATTCTTCTCGAAACCCCCCTTAGAAGTAAACACGTGTAATCAAATACTTTCTGGCTTATCGATCCAACTCCGTCTAACTTCCCTTTGTCTCTTTTTACTAGCATTAACTGTTTAGTATTGTTGACTTAGACAGCGATTGTCCATTCTTCGTTTTTTTACCATCTTATAGGCTTGTTACCGTACGTGAGTAATTCTTAGCACTTAATATTCTTCAATTATAAGCTGGTACTTAAGCTTTAGGATTATCCCGATTTTCACAGTTTCCATCCCCCCCATAGACACCTTTCCCACTGAGGTGTCCCTCGAGGATCATTGCTCATGGATATCTTAAAATAGATATGCAACTAAAGAACTATTTATATACGGTATTACACATAAGATCGTGTCAAACTTCAAACCATTTGGGAAAATTCATACCATATTAAATTGGATACTAGTAACACATCTAAATCAAGGATATGATACTTGGATTATTAAAATTAAATCCTACTTTCACAAAAATCCAAATAATTAGCTATATGTTGTTGGAAATTATCATAACAGCTTAATAAAAACCGCACCCTGACAAACCACTTTTTCTACCAAAAAAGGCCGGAACTATACACTCCTTATAATGACTACACAATTATACTTAAATACATTTCAATTTATATTTCCAAAGCAAACTACTCCAACCTTTACGTCTATAAAATACAACTAAAATGCTTAAGACCAATAGCGTTCTCTCCGGCCAAGCTACTATATTAGCGATGGCATACGCTTTTGTCAGCTATAATATCCGTTCCAGGTTTAATAGAACTTAACCAATATAGAAAGTATCATAGAAATAATGCATTTCTTTCCATAAGGAATTACACATTAGTATTATATTTTTTCCGATTAAAAATACCGAATCCTAAGATCCATTTTAAGAACAAAAAGTCTAAAAGTTAAATCTCATGTTTTTATTATATATACTCAAATTTTATTCTTATGAAACGCTAATAAATAAATAGTTATTTTTCATTAATGAGTAAGGAGGCAGCTGTGATTTGAACTAACAATCCCTATGTCCGTAGGCATCATGTTTTACCTTAAAACTAAGACCCACTTTTAGTATGAGTCCCGGCACTTCGGCTTGGGCAGTGACTTCTTGGTCCCCAAAACCGCCCCCCCCGCCCGGGATAAAGGAAAAAAATAAATAAATACATAACCCTAAGCCAGGCAAAAAGATAACGTTAATTCTACATTATTATAAGAGTTAAGACATTATGTCAGTCAGAATGGAACCAATGTGTCATATTTACAATTCCTTATAAACTAGTAGGGCCATAGACCCTGTGTAATTTCCTACATATTCTGAAACACTGAGCCCATGATAATACTCCCTTCTCTATTATAAAAACTTGAAAAGTCTGTTTTAGTCTACAGTATGCATCCAGTTTTATACCCAATGATAGGGCAAGCAAAGAATGTATGTAATCCCCGATTTATTATAAAAATTAAATATGTCTGTTTAACACAGGTACTATAACTCATTGTATTCTCTTCTAGACATTTTAATCCTCCTTGTTTCTAAATCAGATTCTGTACTATATATGAACTTCAAGGTCCTATTAGGAATCCTTCATAGAATCTATAAAATCAGGATACTGGGTACCTCAATATCATTGTTGACCTTCTGCTAAACCGCCATTGCGGGATTGCATTTATCTTCATCCATTTAAATCATATTTAATTACAAAAGATGGAAAGGCTTATAAGTATTAATATAACTCCTAGTGATTAATTAAATTAACTCGATTAAAGTCTATATAAATGTCCATGCTATTTTCTACATATTGGACTAATATTTATACCTTGAATAAGGATTTTATCCGCGGGGGGAGTCTACTAGGGAATCTTTTACGTTCCCTTGTGATTGTTCATTGGTAACCAGCCCATTAGATTTCACTATTAAGTACTTAAGGGCCTTTAGAAGTTCCAGCATATATAGTGAAATTTTATTATAGTATTGGTAACTAAAAGATTTTGAAAACCTAGGAAAAATTTATAATTTCTTCTTTAAATTTCCCCCCTGAGTTCTTATATCCCTTATAATAGTACGTCCACTTATATCTAAACAATTTACCCCAGATCGTTCTAGCTGAAACAAGAATACCTACTCAATTTAAAATACACTACGGATGACATTTTCATATATGTTATATCTATTAACCTTTACTGCACTCATGTTTTAACTTAGGTTTCTGCAGAATGATTTCTACCTACATAAGCTGTTTTGTTCTCATTAACTCAAAGCGTGATTCATTAGATGTGTTTTCCAAAATAAAGGGTTATTGATCTTTTTATTTTGTCTTTAAACTCTATTAATTTTTTGTTTCTTCTGAGGCCAGTACGACCGAATAAAGCTAGATATTTTCCTTCATATAATTCCATTTAAAAGACTTAACTAATCTTGGTTTAGTTTTGTTTCGGAGTGTTTATGAATTCCAAAGGGAACTTCCAGCACTTTTAGTATGTTATAATTCAGCTATTTAATTTATCTAAAAAGTAATGGTGTTCTCTAGAAAGCAAATAAGAAATTTCACAGTATTTTAAATTATTGTACAAACAAATTAGGAATGAACCGATTTAATTAATGCCTTATGAATATGTTTAAAATTCTCTAGTTATTTTAAATAACTAGGATTCAAAAGTTTTGTGAAAATCTTTAGATGGTCTATTAGGGAAAACCTGACCTAACATAAATATCATTGTAATTTATTAGTTAATCAATATATATCCCTGATTTTAATTTTTTTATCTCTTTTAAGATATCCTTACTCTGCGTCAACTAAGATTAGTGCACTTTAAGGACTGGGTTATTTTATTACGATGGGTTATTAACTGACGACCCGAAGTACTTATAAATTTACGTATAAACTAGGAGTATTACAATTGTATTCACAAACATTTCTTACACACTTTTTGAAACTAGGTCACTTTTCTAACATGTTTAAATACATTGTGTGGATATAGGTGCACTCCTTTGATAGTTTTTTTATTAAAAAATGAGAGAATTCATCCTTCACTAAATAAAGTTAACAACTAATAATATTGGATGTTATCATCTACTCAACTTAAACCTTACCATTTGGTGGAGTAGCGCCTGATCTTGGAATATAAACGTCAAGCCGCTAGGCGCGCTAAGTTCATATAAATGATTTAATAAAATTTTTTCATAGTTTGGTAAAATCTATAGAATTTCAACTGAAATGATTGGTTTTTTTAGTATACACATTTAACCTACCCTCCTCCTTAACACAATATCAGGCGTTAATAAACAGGATGAATTATAACCCAAACAAAATATAAGCTACGTATAGGAAAAATAATGAACATCATTAAAAGCGAAATTAACCACAGTTGGCTTTTCGTTGCAGAAGCAAAAACCTAATTAGGTAACCAGAATAATCTTTCAGTTTTTTAATGAAGGAGTTTCTAGCTACACCTAGTATTCACACACCCGAAATACTACTTTCTTTACTACTCCTGGCTCCCTAATACACCCACTGTTGCCAACCTAGCAGCCTATTTTTGTATAGATTTTTACAGGGGAAATGCCCTTTTAATATAATCTCTTCTTAACATGAGATCTCTTACCTACTTTGGCCCCTAAAAAAAGTCTTATTTTATTTTATGAAGACGGACTGTGGAGAGTATGCATCCTCACCTTGAAAAAATCGGCGACGTTTTAGCATTTTTGTCCTTGAGCGTAGGAACAAAACTGTGGCCTTGTTGGGACCTTATTTAGTTTCTGTAGGAAGAACAAGCCATTTAGTTTACTTAATTCTCGTATAAGATTCTTACAAATTTATTTTGATTTATAACAAATAATCTAAAAGGATTGTCTCTATCTATTTTTTAACTGCTTTTTACCTAAATTCCAAATAAAATCCTTGAGTAATAATACCTATGAAATATAAGTCTGATTATTAAACAATTAATCCGATTTGTCATAGCTCACTAAGACCAAAAGTAAATTACCAGAATTTTCTTAAATCTAATTAAGATATACGTAACAAAAATGAAAAAATTTTACCACCCCCAAGAATTGAGTTCTATTTTGACCTAAAAACCTAATGAAATCCACACTCGAATATAGAGTATTTTCTCCTTGGTAAGGGTTATTGTGGTGCTAAGTTCAAAATAAGAGCTACACAAAATCAATATTTTAATTTTGCACAACAACTAAAATATAAAAGCATAACACTCATTAACCTTAAAAAAGAATTTGGTGATCAATATGGTACCCCTGGCTAAGCATTCCTCTTATTAATTAAATAAAAAATAATAGGATTTGATAATGTTATACAGCATATAACAAAAAGAATTAGGATTATATAAGCCTATGATTATTTATATTTAAAAACTTAAATTTTTTTAGCGTGAACCGTGGTCCAGGCAAGAAATTGTTTTCTTCATAATAGCCAGCATACATTACCGTCTTATTAGGTACATTCCACCATTTTAAAATAACTAAATTTTCTAATAAAGATTTAATTGTATTGTCCCTAAGCTTTAAAACCATTTTCTTTGTTTACTATACCTTTAAATAGTAAACAGCACCTAAAACACTAGCTAATATAAAGCGATTAGATAATGAACTAATTTAAACTTTATCTATGTAGGTGCACTTAATACCATTTTGTTTACCAAGCAATCCCCCTTTTAAAAGGCAGGTAATCATCCTACAAGATGAAAAATGTAATTAAGCACAACTTAAAGCTAAACAGGTAGTTCAATATAAAAATAACCTGTTTAAATTGATTCACTAATGTAAGGGAGATTGGGTTTTATCCAGTAATCTTTCACGGTTCATTCATGTTTCACTAAGGTTATAGCATATAAGAAGAACCCATTGTACTAAGTATAAAAAAAGCATTTAATTACGTTAATTGTTAATTTGTGTTAAATAAAATATGAAATCGCTTGAGTTTGGACTCAATACTTAGATATTACCTTAAAATCTAAATTTAATATAGAACCTAAACACTGGACTTATTGTACTATAACAAATAATCTTTTTATTCTAAAAGTCTGGTAAACTAACTACTGTTTCCTATTCATTAGGACGATTAAAAGAATCATTAATAATATAAAGTTCATCTCATTTTCATTGCTAGAGACTTCTGCCCTGTAAATATAAACCTAAAATTCACATAAAATAAAATATAAGCATTATAGTATTAAGCTCAAATGTTGTAACTATAGATAGGTATACATCATAAAAACCGTCCATATGGTGTCGGTTAAGATTATCGTCCAAACTTAAAGAAAATAAACAACTTTAATAATCATATGTACGTCTCCAAGAAAGTAGTTTTGTTACGATTCTAACCTTTTTCATTCCTGTTCTTATGTGACGAATCGACCGGAAAACCTTGGGTTAGTTAAATGAGGTTGTTTGTTTGTACAATTTTTATACTGATACATATTTCATTCAAATCTCTTAGATTTAACACCCAAAACAGGGTATTTATTGAAAAAAAAAGGTAACAATTGTTTGTTCAAAATTATTTTTGAATGATACAATCTAAGCCTCAGGTATAATTCTTTATACAATAGTTTCGACCACATCAAAGAAAATCTATTAAAACTTCAATAGTAATTTCCATCTTCTAATGTTTGAGTACTACAAAAAGTAATTACTAACACGACCTCCCTATTTTATGGTTAATTAGATTCGTCTATACCTAAATTTTAAAACAACCCATCACCACACCTTGTAAGAACCTCAACTACCATGTGGAGTGGTCTAAATTTGAAACCTAAGTGGTTAATAATGGTCTTGCTAAGCATACTTCGTAATACAGGGGAAAAGCCTCTAGAGCTAAAGGGAGTTAATCCCTTAGTTTAAAGAAGCTCTAATATTATTATTTTTTGCAAACCTTCAGATTCTTAAATGTCCCCCTGTCTGCCTCATAACGACTTCCTTTTTTCAACAAAATAAATATCAAGAATATTTCTAGTTTTTTAGAGATTATTTATCCAAAGAAATGGGTATTACTTTTGTTTATAAATTTATCATTAAAGAACCTTATTTAAAAATCGCAACCTAACCATTTCTTTCTTTACTATTCTTCCTGCCCAAAATAGGCTTAATAAGTTTTAAATAATATCTAGGTCTTCAGCATGAGATATTGAGAATAAACCTCGAATTGTCAACCTGACTGAGGTCTTTGGTGTATTTACCAATAAAACAAAGAAAGCATCCTTCTGTATATCCTGAGGAATCCTTATAAAATTTCAGGGATCTAAAGGTAGTTTGTGCTATTGTCTAAGTTTAAGACACAGGTATGAAAAAGGTTTTCTTTGAATAATTTTGGGGGTTAGGAGGGCTTTAAAATTGAATAGACTTTCTTTCGAGCCCAGTTAAGATAGTCTCAAACCCGCGGTAAATTAAAACCACATCCAGTACCATTTACTGTTGCTCTTTTCAAATATCTCTTGGTGAAATGTATTTACTGAACTTATGAACCCGCGATTGCCCTTTCGTTTTACTCATTCCTTGTGGCTTATTACTTTAACCCCTGAGGTAAATTTGTTCAGCCAACTCATATAATTTTACATATAATTGGGGCTAGTACCGAGAAACTTTAGGGGGGGTCCGGAATTTTGATAATTACTCCCAACGTTTGTTGTAAGGTATCCCCAAGTCCCTTTTTTTAATGGAATCGATAGATGAAATGGTGGCTGACTTTTACTTTAAAAATAAGAACTCCTATAGTAAATTTAACTACAAAAGTATTATATAATAAGGTTTAATGTCATTAAATTGTATAGCTTTATTCACTTTATACTAGTTATATATTTTATAAGTTATCACTAGACTAAGTCCTTCCTTGCAATTTGGGCCATATATAATAATCCGTCCATAAAGTTCAACTGTGAAAAGTACTCCCTATTACCGAATCAATCCACCCTTTCCGAACCCGTACGTGATGCTTTCCCCCATTCATACGGGCTGCTCAGGCATTGGCCTAGATTTTTTTTCTGATTCGTTGTGAGTGTTTTATGACTTGGCGTACATGTGGCAACTCTCTACATAAATGGTATTTGCCTTACGATTCGTTCGAGCCCTAATAAATTTATCTATTCTTTAGCTTTAGGATTTAGGGCCCTTCACATACTGAAGTGATGCATTCTCACCTCTGTAGTGGAAGTCACATAAACACAAGTAAATACCTCTCCCAAAGAAAGGCTTTGAATATACTTTCGGGCAAATTTGAATTATTAAAGATCTTTTATCATCCAACGTTTATATTGTAAGACGCAGGTTTTTTATTCCTAGACAATTTTTACGAACCCAGTCTTTATCTTGCCTTTAAGATTTTTTACGCAATAAGTTGCCTAATATTTTAAGCTTGTGAGTGTCCAGCTTTGAATTTGGCTCTGAAGTCTGAAAGATTCTTTACTATATCACTAGTGACTCTTTTGCTGAATATTTGCGTTCAAAAATTATCTGGTAACGATAGTTATTTGTACTATACCGTCCTATAGACTGCAATTGTATAGTAGAAAACTTTAGCACTTTTAGATTCTTGCATTCAGTCAATTTTTGTGTATGGTCTACCTGTTTTTAAGAAACCCCATGCTAATTCAATTTTTTAGTGCACCTTGTCTTATACTCGGGGCTAGCAAGTCTCATTTCTTTTATATTTCTGCTCAAAACATTTCTTCTTTTAGAGTGTAAGTCTCATGAATTACTTTCTTTTGAACTCTATCGATAGGGGAATATAGCGTTGTTCGCTGTTTAGCGTTGGAGTTATTTGGGGTTTTGCTTCGGAACTTGAACCCGTAACTCGTTCCTTCAAAGAAACCACCTTAATCTTTGACATAAGATTACGACAGTCTTCTTTTGGTCCCTTAACACCTATGAATCAGTCATCTGCATATACTTAATGTATTCCATCTTCTTAAATTGTTAGGGTTGGTTAATGCCTAGACCTCAGACGGGATATCGTAGAACTTTACCGTAAAATTGTAATTTCTCCTCAGAGTTTTTGGCTCTTTTCCTTTAGGGGACAATCGATTATAGATTGGGTTAAACAGTAGCTTTGATTCCCACGTCGAAAATCTCCTTTTAGTTCCACCGGCATAAAAACGTCGAGTTTTCGAGAAAGATATCTGCTAATATGGGCTTTTTATTGAAACCTGAGGTGTTTCCTGCTTCGAGGTGAGAGTAAGTTAAGGAATTCCATGTAACCCGCTTTCCAACGCTTCCGGAATTAAATTTCCAAAAATCGTGGGGTCTTTAATTCTTTCGTTC
>JACYFI010001691.1:0-13170 GCA_020975735.1 Ophiocordyceps xuefengensis | reverse complement strand
GTGAAAAAAACTAAGGAGCGAAGCATCTGCAATTTTTATTCTGGCAACAGAAGGAAATCGGGAGTGCGCGGAATTATACAACCTGCTAGGCTTCTTTATTTTTTGTGGGCCCTTTGGTATGTTTGACTGCCGCTAAAAAAGCAGTAAATAAAATTATAGGAACAGCAGCTGGAGCATCAAGAAAGTTTTCTTATTTTTTTTTTTCTTATACTCTGTTTTAATTCTTGGCGGGTACTTGTGTCCTGAAGATCCTTTAAAGTTGGCAATTACTTAAAATAATTTTTTTTTACCCCCACTTTACTTAATAATGCTTACCTTCATCTAATAAATTCTTATATACTCTCTACTTTTAATAAACAAAATTACTTATTTTCCAACACGAAAGTAACATGCGATTACTTATCGACAGTAACTTATTAAACGAGCTGTTGGATAAAAATCGAGCTTTAATGTTAGACCCATGTACCCCCTGACTAATCTTGGAGTAATATCACCCGTTTTAAAATTGAATAATGTATAGTTCTTATAGGGTAATTTTATCCTTTTCCGTATTATCAGAATAACTCTATCTTGACGCTTCCCCCTATTATCTCTTGGGGCTTTTAACAACATTAATATTAGAAAAACAAACTGAAGAGCTTATCTAATAGCCCAGTAATCACAAAATTATCCAAGATAAGCTTTTTTAAAGGGTGGTAAAATTCCTATTATTCAAATATTTACGTAATTTAACCGCAAATCAGTGATTATACTTAGGATTTCAGTTTACACAAAATTTACCATTTATTAAAGGATAATTATAAACAAACCTTGTTTACTTCTACATAAATATATTTTTACTCCCTTTTTATCTTTCAATTTTTCGTCGACACCACCCTATTTGTTTCTAATACTATGTGCTAATTGTATTTCAGATTTGTTGAACAAACTTGCTGAAAATTCTTCTTTACCTCCAATCTAGCCTTTAACCTTCTATTAATCCACGCTCATGGAAATAACCCATAGTTCCTCTATCTGTAAGATGTGCTTCTATATTTAGATAAGATCCAAACATCAAGTTTAAATTGTATATTTATCATTTTGTATTTTTAGTTATTGCCTTAGGCATTTTCGAATAGGCAAAGTTAATTGCTGATTTTTCTGAAATAAATTGATTGTTCCTAACGTAAAAACGCGAGTGGATAATTTATACAGAGTGTCCAAGCACTTGCAAAGATTTTACACTGAACACCTGTAGTTTATGCCACGTCCAGTCCTACAGTATACTGTGGTTGACTTCAAAACGATAATCCTAATTATTCCCTTTATAGACATCATGCTAGGCACCATCCTAATGTTCAAACCAAAAATATTAGGTTTACTAGAGCTAAGCTGATATTGTTGTACTTTAATATACAATACCTGGATCATTATTGAAATATAAACCCTCCGGGGATGACCGAACGAGATCCCAATACTCTCATTTTAACTTATTGTTTTATCATGTGTTTTGTATGATTCGGCCTACAAAAGGCAAAGCTCATAGCATTAAATAATAAGAAGCGTGTTCGACTTGTAGATTGAGGCAGCAATTTTAGCCACCCACCGGTGAAGCAGGTTTCTGTAGCGATCCCTTTAAATAACCGAACGGGTTTTAAACTGATAATTATTTGAGCGTTTACGCCATGTTTGCTAGACATGTGTCATAACTTTTTCTTTAAAGGACACAGTAAGTAGAATCTAAAAATATTAACTATATGCCTAAGGGGTATATTAGGCTTTGCTATATTTTTTTCTTGTTATGGGCACGCTTCCCGCTACCCCCAACAAAAAATTGTCGTAGCCCCTTTCAATATCTTTTTTAATTTCAGGTCCTATATAATTTTTACATCTGCCTCATAAAAAATTGTATAAAGCTTGCAGCTAAACCTTTGAAATATTTCCCTTTATTTATCAAAATGGTAACTAATTAATATATAGAATCGTTCTCCTAAATTATTCAAAATGTAATTTAGTTTTAAAGATTTATAGTGCAAGTTAAATCGATGTGAAACATGTCCAGCCTCGCTTATTAAGGTTATAATTTTAAGAAATTTATTTTTAGATTTAGATTTAATCCAATTTCACTAACAATATCAATTTTAAGTCGTTAAAAAAAATTTCCCCTATATATTAAACCCCTGAGATACACTTAGCTAGCAATTAAAATAAATAAACCTAAATTACGCTAAAAAACTTATTGGGATTTACTATTTATAAAGTATGGTTTTAAGTAAATAAGGAATCGGAAAGCACATTCCCAAAATATATTTTTAAATGATTATGTTAATTTCACCATTTTCAGGAATCATATTTTGCTAAACATTAAACATAAAATAGCCAAAATTATCTATAAATCCATATACAAATATGTAAATCAGTCAATTGCTTCTTAATTAAACTTCAATCACGTATGCTATATCCTTACGAGGGTGGGTTGACAAAGGGCATACTAGGTCCATTATTCACATCATTAGTATTTAGGTTTTTTCCCAGACCACCTATTGATATAGGTATATGGAATTTATCTTTTTGTTTTTCTATAAGACCCGATTGGATAAGTATTAACGCTCGGTGACTGTAAACAATCCTCCCGCTAAGCACCTGCTGCCCTTAAACCTCAACTTAAGCTAAGGTAGGTTAGCGAAGTTATTTTTAACAATATTAGTAGTTTGACTTTATAGCTTACTCCCGTACCAAGTCCAAGTGTAAGCCTATAGTTATTCAGTTACTTGAAAACAGAGTTTTCAGGCAAATTAATATTAGGAATTGTGAACAATTCACACTAATATATTAACAACTAAACCTCCCTAATTTGTTAGAATTTCTTCATTAGACAATAGACAATGATATTTTACAATATATAAAAAAATAAAAAAAAGGAATTAACCATCACAAATAAAAAATTTAGAATTTTTTCTAGGATACTGGATAGCTATATTTTTTTTCTTCCAAGGCACGCCTCCGCCACCCACACAAAAAATAGTGCCGCTGCATTCACTTTAGCGCTTCTGTATCAAAGACTATAACCCTGAAACAAACAACATAAAGCTAATATACAAAAACTAGTTTCCCTATACAGATTACCAGTTAAATTAAAAAAATTAATAACCAATCTTTCAAAAATATTTTCTGTTCTTGATCAGTTTTAGTTATTGGCTTTTTAGCGAACTGCAAGTTTGCCATAGACCAGAAGGCATGCATTTTCAAATGGCTTCATAATATCAGCTAATTTCTTTTTACTTTAAGGATGGGGTTGCTGCTTGAAAACAAAAACGAAAAAAGGTACGAGAGAACTTTTTATGTTTTTTTTAGATTAAGATATATCTTAGGAAGAAACATGTGGAAATATAATAATAGATCACCACCACCGAGCCTAAGCTTAAAGAATTGAAGTAATTGAAGTTTCGATCTTGTTTAAATCCATTGTAATAACCCCAAAAAGAGAATCAACGTTTTTGACGACTAGACCAGGTCTCATGGTTACATAAACCTTTTAGAACAAAGAGTTTAAAGTGCATACCTCAGATGTTAGACCATATTGTTTAGGACTATATTTTATTTATATACGTTCTAAAAATGTCTTTAAATGAATCCAATCTAACATTCTGTGCTTCTATTAATCTATTATCTGAGACTTTATTCCTACTATAGTTTTAATAGGATCAGTTGCGTAAATGCTTTTACATTCAAAATATGACAAGCCTTTTCCTCAAATCTTTATAATTTTAAAAATTTTACTAACAAAAAAGGTATCTTTAAATATGTTCAAAATAAGAATTAGTTACTATTTTCAAAAGTAGCTAGTTACTTAAACGTCTGTATTTCAGGGTAGTTTGGGGTTTTATTCATTCTAATGTATTTTTCACTGTGGATAAAAAAAAATCCGCGATTATAAACTGACAAATATTCAGAGATATGTTTTCCATCGTGTTATTTATGATCGTTTTTGGGTTTTTGAGACATTCAAATTTAATTCTATTTTTTAGAATTTACAGACCAAGTAGTTCCTTACTGAACATTGCCCGTCCCCGCATTGTATTTAACCCCCTCTAATCAAACTTTTAAGAATTAGATTACTTATAATCCTTTATTTTGTTGTTTTTTCTCAATTAAAATGCAAGTTTTGAGTTTAATCAATCAATTAATCTATGTAGAAAATTTAGAGTTCTTTACAGTACCCCATTAAAACCATGAGTAAAACAGGAATTTAACTTTCAGATTTTTTTATTCGATCAATACGAATAAGCATTAGATCCTTTTTCTGGACAATAATCCTGGCCTATTTAGGATGTATCTAAATTTAGAATCTAAAGGATAGCTTTTAAATCAGTACTTATTTGTAATTGAAAAGGATGATATAAATTAATTGACCTTTTAGGGATATCTTTGTTTTTTTGGTCTATAATTGGTATCAATTCTCCTTCAAATTTAACCTGCTAAGTATGAACAATTTTAATAAGCAATTTATTCAGCCATCACAATTAAGAAACTACGAAAGAGTAGAAAATAATCTACTCCTCCTATAATTTAAAATAAAGATTATAACATAGAGATTTTTGGCGTAGAGTCTCTGGAAGATTCTTTAATTAAAATGTCCAAAATTTATAAACTATCCTGCTGTTAAAAGGATATAATTAATACATATATTCTTCTTTCCAAGCAGATGGGCCTAAATTTAGAGCTGCCAGTAATTTTTTACCAGCTAAAAACAGGTAATGATAAAACAATAAAATTAGCTGTAATTAACTACGCTCATCCAACTTAAAGGCCTAATTATGTAGGTCTTTATACCCGGGTGTTTTCTTATTATTAGCTATAGGTAGTTATGAAAGTTTTTTTAGTTTCGCCTATAAACCTACGTACACCTGAAAGATGTAAGCAAATTACTAGCAGGGTCTAACCCACATTTTCTCGCTATGACTTTTGTAATCTGAACAGAGGAGGGATAAAGGTATCAACTGTCCCTGGCTCCACCTTTCCATTACAGGCGGAGAAAACTTCAAGTACGGCTAAACCTAGGAGGTAATAATCAAAGACTTTATGTTATGTTTAATCTTAAGGGAATCCTATTGGCCGAAGTTCAAAAACTATAGGGACCTACTTAACGGGACCGTATGTCTTACCGTATAAGGGGGCTTCGCGCGTAGTCTCTGAGGAATCCACAATTGTATACAAAAATTACTTTGGGTTTCCCGCTACTTTTCTCAGTAAACATATATTTCACTACTTTTATTACTAACCATTCTCTTAAGAGATCTTTAAAGAAAATTAAAAGGAGTCCTATATTTAATTTCTCAACTACCTTATTTTTTTTTTATTAGCATAGCTTTGCGGCATAGCACGAGGATTTCCCATGCTTTAAAGCACAGTATAAATTAAAAAAACTTTACAATTTTAACCCGGCAATCTCTTTAAAAATACCCTAAAAAGCAAGCCTGATAACCCCTTAAAGTATATAGATTGAATTATAAGGGCCCTCCAATTGGAAACCATCAACTTATTTTTAGCTATTACATGTCTATTTATTCAGTCAATCTATTTCTGGTCTTATGTTTTTTTTGCGTGCCTGCAGCGCAACGCTACGGAAAGTTTTTTTTTTACAATATTTCTTTTCATCCCATATAATCACAATATTTAAGTATTCATTAAAAGGAATATCTATCTAATATTTTAGAATTACATAGAGATGGTTATTCTTAAGAATAATAGCATATAATTTAAAGCTCTTTACCTTTGATTTTTGTGTTTTAGTGTAATTTTTACCACCGAATAAATTCAACCTCAATATTATTTAAAACCTCTTAAGCTTTTATATAATAAGGGAAATAACATTCTTTAGGGTTAGTTCCTAATTTAATATCTATGCATTAGATTTAAGTTATCAGTTTTATGTTTCGTAAAATAAAAATTTTTTCCTTTTAGACTATATAAATTTTGTTGATCAATGCGTTAATAAACTTAGAATTTTTCTTGTTTAAAGGTAAGATATTTACCTTGATCCTATACCGACTATTCCTTTCAATCAATTAATATCAATGGGTAGAACAATCAAAAAAATTTTTTGAAATGTTAAAGTTTTCTTCATTTTACCATTCCTCAAACTCTAACGAATTGTATTAAATCTCTTTATAGGGAATCCGTTAATTTCCCACCCAACTATTTTCTTTAATTTATTTCAATATGAGGGCGTGCATATTTTTCTAGTTTAACGCTTTGCAAGGCAATAGAAAAAATAAAGCATGAAAAAACACAAAATTTTTAAGTATGGTTTATTCAGTGAACTAAAATATATGTAAGGTTTAGAGGTTAGGATTATAACTTACTTCAAATTTTAACTTATAAATCATCTAAATCTTACCTTTGCATTCCTAACATCCTGCAAGAATTAAAAAAGGGAAAATTTTTTTTCAAGTCGAGGCATTTCCCGTAAAGTCGCGAAGTGGCGAAGCACATTTTTTTTTATACTATTGGTTTGATCCTTAATCCATAACTTAGGTTCAGCAGTCAAGGGATACACAAGCCTTTTACCTTTCTTTGTTATCTTTTTTCGGCTGCTTTTTTTCTTATAGTAAAAATAAATCTGTTCAGGAAGACCTATTTTCACTAATATATTTATTCGCTTTTTAATCCAAAAAAGCCCTTGCTTTGTTTTGCCCTATCGGGACCCCCTGACCTTAAAAAGGATAAGGAAATTACCAAATCGCATCCTATAAAGGTGGATAACATAAAAGGAAAATCTTCAAAATAGAGCGTGAGCGGTTCAATCCCTATATTACAACTTGGTTATTAGATATGTAAATTTGAACCCTTGGTCCGATCTAAGGTCTAAATCCTGTTATTAGTAACCTGAAAAACTGTACCTATATAGTCCTGAAAAATAAGCAGATATTATGTATAAGTTCTTATATCTTTAAGCGTTTAGTTGGAGAAAAAATTAATATCTTTCCCATAACCAATTGATATTTCTGACCTTAATGTCCCAGGCGATAATTGCTTCTTGTTTGTGTCATGTTCTTCTTTGATTTTATATTGAAATTATAAAATATTTTGACTGAGTTACATTTTAATAGAGTGTATATCAGTTCAACTAAAAAGCAATTAGTCAACCAACAATTGAAATATTTTTTTGAACCCCTTCTACCCAAATTTTATTACATTTTCGTAAAGTATTCCGGTATTTTTCAGTCTCATAAAGGATAAAAAATTTCAGAATATAACCCACTTGGATACATTTAATGCCCTCAAAACTCAAGTATTAAAATATGGCCCGCAAGCTATATTTATAGGATTAATATATTATATAAATATATTTCTATATAATAATATAATAGAAATATTTCTAAGCGAATCTAGTTTAAACCTTCACTGCCTGTCAAGTAAATATTATGGAGGGAATGAACCCTCATACCTAACTAATTTGCAAGCAAAGTGGTAAATCCCATTTCCTACATAATCTTTTCTATATTAGGAGGAAATACTTATATAAAATTATTTTTTTAGAATCTTAGGATACAAGAATAAAAACTATACCAGTATTAACTAATAGATCTAATTAGTTTTATAATTAGTTTATTATTTTGAATATAAGTTCTTTTTAGAGATTTCTGCTGAAGGATTGCTTAAAACAAAGAAACCTAATCCACTAAGAAAGTAAGGAAGTATTAGACAGTATCTTGATTGTCCAACAAGTTCTATAAATGGGACTTTTTCAAAACATGTTTAGGCGCTCCTAAATGCAATATATGCAACGAATTATTTATAACAAATACATTAGAGCATTTTTTGCTTATAGGTTAATTTGTAGACCTTTAATTATTCCTAAATCTTACTGTTTTAGGTAGTACTAAAAAATTATTAATGACTGTATAACATAGCTTAAGACTATAATTAATTGGGTTAAAGATGCTAATATATTCCATAAAAAGAGTAATAAAAATATATTTCTGGCACTATAGCAGCAGAGGTGATTTTGCCATAGGGATTTACCTTATACGGGTATCACTATCTCCTTATCACATTTGGCAGTAAAGAATCAACTTACTATAAAAAAACCATAAAATAAAAGGATGTGAATATTTAGTTAATTCACAATCTTTTTTAAATAAGTAAGGTTAGGAGCGAAGGATGGTTATTCCTATCATAGTAACCAGGATAGCCCTAAAAGATTCTAGCTCCAGCCGAATTCGTGGCTCACAGGTATTAAGATGCATTAGTACTAATGCTGTTAATACAAAAAATGGTAATACAAAAGTGTAGAGCAGAAGGAAGCTGGTTTAAAGTCGCGTTTTTTACCGAGAAGCAGACCTCCCTTCGAGACAATATATATGGGCAATTAAATTTTTATTTATCAGACCCCTAATTATTCTATTGCCAGCATATATATTAAGACTATGGTCTTTAAATTTTAAGCGCGCTTTAGTGTGAAACACCCGGCTTCCCCATGAGCGTTCGCAAGAAGCAGCACTTTCCAAAACTTTAGAGGGGTTATCGTGTTAAGCTATAAATTGTTGGTACCCAACTCACTTATCTACGGGTCGGTTGAACCGTTCTATTATTTTCTATTTAACTCACTGCTTTGCCAGTAAAGTACGCAATTAAGTCAGCTTTACAAAAATTTACCTAAGGGGAGGTATCCTTATTACTAAATGGGTCGTTTGTAATTTTCCCCTTTTTGCCCTTAAAAAATAATATTATTTTGTAAGGACCCCGTATTTACAGGTTTAGATATTTTCTAATTTGTCAGTAAACCGGAGTGGCTATTTTGGTACGATTTTTTAACTTTTAGTGGTATTAAATGTACGTTTTAACCCTTTATCAAAGGATTTAAACCATTAAAAGAAAAGAAATTTAATAGCAGTATGTATAATTCAGGTCTTGAACTAAACCACTAATTGACTATAGTTATGAGTGTACTATTTTTTTCCTTTAGTATTAAATTTCACTAATTTAAATGCTTTCAAAATTAAGTTTATATTTGCATCCTTTGTTTATTAATTTGAAAACCAGCCAACCATGATTCTTTTAAGCAAAAAATGTGAACCCCTTCCGAGCCATTAAATCCTTTTAATTATTCAATTTAATCGAAGAAAAAGTACAATGTTAATACTGCACTAATAAGGAAGTTAAGCCTCCATCTTTAATATTATCTTCTTAGGATGTATTTCGATAGTTTTTGATATTATTTTTTAAATATGCATAGCCTACATTAAATTTATTTAAACCTAGTTTCGGTTAAGACAGAATATATCATGTATGAATTAAGGTAGGGAAATTATTAACTTCTTATAATTCCAGTTCTTTTAATTTACTGTTTACTTGATGGGGCTTTTCAAATTCCCCTAATTATAGTATACTACCTAGTTTTAAAAGACAGAATGAATATAGTTCTAAAAGTAGACATATCATCTAAATTGTAAAGAAATAGTCATTGTATTTGTTATATTATCCCTTTTAGTTGCCTTAGGGGTATTTGTTATATAACCATTCCATCTATTAAGGTCCCCCTTTAAAAAAGCTATCAAAAAGACGGAAGGAAGGTTAAATAATCTTTTTTATCAATGTTTTATATTCTTTTTTAAAGGTTTTGTTATGTACATCCGCCATATTGTCAAGGCAAATACTTGATAATAAAAATTGATCGAAACTAAATGCGCCAAAATAACCTAAAAAAACCCTTATTTCCGTTTGACTCAATCCCAGTCTGTACCTTACAAAGGTTATTAGCACTTTTAAGTTAGTTAATAACCTGTGGCACTCTCATAGGCTCGATGTGACCGTAAAGGTAAAACATACAAACTTACTTTCATAGTAAAAAGCTGTAATATCTTTCTGGTCGAATAATTACATTATTATTTAAAAATCATAGATAAAAAGTACCGACTGTGGCATTAGCGGGTTTCAGTACCGCTATAGGACCCAGCCTGTCGCGATTATATGAGACCGACGATCTTGGTATCAAATTTAGTAGGGAATTTAAAGTCGTTTTCACTGGTATTGCCAAAGAAAGTATTAGATTTCTTCAATTACCCTGTTAGTTCATTCTGGCTTTAAGTTTATTTTTTCTTCCATTAATTACCATGCAAACTTTATTATCACAGACCCTAAAAATACTATTAATATTATTTTTATATTAATTCAAACAATTAAACGGGATCACTTTTTAATAATGTACAGAACTTTTAATCGTTCCTTGTTATTTTGTTGAACCAACTTAAAGCTCCTCTGTTTGCCCCATAACTATAATATCTTAAATTTCACCAATAAACTAAAAGTGATTTTATCTCAAGGTTTGGTTTTACAATTATTGCAATTTACGAATCTCTTATTTTCATATATTAAAATCCCCCTGTTCTTTGATGAATTTAACATCATTTCTATTTAGACTGTTCTTGGTCTCCCATTGACTCTATTTGTTTATAAACATAAGCTTTCTTACCCTCGTTTAAATGTCCTATTTTTTGTTTCTCACGATTGTTTCATATATTAGCCTTTTCCATTTTCTATCTCTAGTTCCCCTGGTTATGTTTATAAACCAAAACTAGATTCAGCTTCAGTTAATAATTATTAATCGGTAAATAAGAGACTTTATAGTAAATCAGTCTCTAGTTTTATAATTTCTAATTATTCTTTCTTGATTATATTTCCAGAGGATATATACTCTAAATCAATAAATACAAAAGTTAAATGTATCATAATTTATTGACTGAATTTTTCAGGACTTATACTACCCACTTACAATAGATTGAAATGATTTTGTAGAACCTAGAAATTTTATTCTTTCCTTAGAAGCCACGATCCCTATTCATAAATAATTTCCAACTTTTATTATTTAAATCATATAAAGGACCACTAAGGTCCTGGTTTTCCTTTAGGTGCTATTATTTTACGGCGACAGAATCTTCCTCCTAAATTAACATAATAAATTCAAGGTTAAATAGATTTTAGAACTTTAAAAAAGTTCTATTTTTTCTCATTAGGATTTAACATCTAATGCAGAATCAATATTATCTTTTATTGTTGAATGTTTTAAATTATTCTTTCTTTTTCAAAATTTTAAATCGGGTTTTGGGCTTTATTTTTAAAGTACCTCAAGAAACAGCTGTACCTAATCATAAGGTGGTAACGTAATATAGCTCCATATACTCAGCAAGTTTTGTCTTAGGGAGGCTCGTAATAATGATGCGTATTAGAAACCCTCTACCATGTGGAAGTCACAAGAAAAAAAGATGCTGAAAATGGCCTGATTACCGTGGGGTTAATGACGGGATCCAAAGTCAGCCGCTTTTTGATACGCACCGCATAATAATGCTCAGACAGAATTGAAAGTTTCCAGCTTACTAGGTGTTACAATGGATAGCAAATTACACCTGTAATTATTGTCACCTAGACAAAGCCCAGGTAATTGAACCAAATTCATAGATAATTATATTGGATTGGCTGGAATGATCGATTATATAAGCGTTGAACAAATTTTGAGAAAAGCAGTGACTTTCTTAAATCACCTCTAGTTGTTTTTTTTTAATTTTAAAATAATTAAAATCAGGATGCCTTATCATAACAGACAAATTAACCCGTATGACTATTTTGATTTAGAATGAAATGTAGACACACTAAGTCTATTCATTTAATATCCATCAGTGCGTGCTTAAATTGCCTAGCCGGGAGGCCCGTCACATTTGTCGCCCTACGGTTGGGTTATCTGTATTTAATATATTTGTTAGCTGTATTATAAGCTGTAATAACTGAAGTATTTTCTTTTTCCTTAAACTGGAAACAGATAATTAGTATCTTTGCATTTCAATTAAATTATAATTAATATAATATATATATACTGCACAATTTTGCAATATATTATTTTTGGATCTTAAAACAAAGATGAAAGCCTAAGTGGGATGGCAGCCTACTAAACCTTGTGCCTGCCTATAACGTATTTTTCATAAAATTTTATTGTGTACAAAAAATGATAAAGAGTCGATAGAAATAATAGGTTTAGTGCACCCCCGCTAGATCGAATATTATCGGGCATTGTTCACCACTGGGTTGCTTTTCAAATAAATAAATCTATAACATGAACCCGTTTTTTAGCCTCCAGAGCTCATGTTTTTCGCATATTCGTGTATCTTTCATTATCATTTATTCTGAAGGTTTGATCACGTTTTTTTGTTTCATTTTTGACTCCCTTACCTTTATCTTCTTCAGCCAATGGGCATCCCATTTTGAATTCCATCTTTTTTCTTTTTTCTAGCTCCTTTACCTTCTCGCCTGGTTTACATCTTCATATACAGTTGATCTGTAACATTATTCTGCTTTTTCCTACTTCTTTACATTTGTTCATTTTACAGCTTCATTTATCTGATTTCCTATGATGCAAAGCAGGATCATATCTAATCGGTCCTTCCTACAGATCACATATCTGGAATTCTTGTAGCGACCCAGAGCTTACTAGTCATTCGTGGCTAGTTAGGAACTACATGAGTGAGATAAGGACGGGGCCTAAATCGTCCAGCCTGAAGGTGATCGGGACAGGGTGCCAGGATGGTCCAGCTATGAGGAGATTCGGGCCGCAAGACCCCCCGTCAGATGAACTTTAAAGTTTCGCGTCCGCCGTCTATGATACTCTTCTTGCTTGGTTCAAAGCTTCTGTACCTTCCTTCAGTCGCTTGTGATTTTTCTACAAGGAAAGATAATAATCACCATTCTGCATCTTTTACAGTTTGTACTGGACACTCGCCACCCGAAGCGTTAAAGAATAAAGTAAGCGGCTTATTTAGACCATTTGCTTTCTTTTATTTCCTATCAGTAAGCCTTCCTTGTTCGCCTGATTCACTAATTAATTCTAGATGGGCGGTCCTTTAACCCGATAAAAAAGGATTCGCTGTGAGAAAAAGTCTAGAATAAGAACCAATCCTTTGGATTGGCAAGTATACATTAACATGTTGTTTGTTCATAAAATTCGAGAACTAATAGCCGGAGCTTCAGCTTTTTTTTGATTAGAACCCTCCATAGACCCAATCACTTTTCCTCCGTCCACCTTAAATGTAAGACTTAGAAAATAGAGAAATTTTAAGCATTAGAACTGATACACAAGATACGTCTAACCTGAATTAAACTACATCCAAAACAATATGTAGGTGCGAAAAGTATATTATG
>JACYFI010001684.1:0-13503 GCA_020975735.1 Ophiocordyceps xuefengensis | reverse complement strand
AGTCCTTTTTGTTGTAGAAACATTCGGAGTCTTTAGAAAAAAAGTCAAACAAATTCTTTAGGTAAGTCGCGTGTGGTACATGTCACCCGGTGAAAAATATCCAATACGTTTTTCGGAGTAAAATTGATTCCGTTTTAAATTTTTTGCTATACGGTAACCTTTTATTCATATTTTTCTTAATGCGGGAAAAATAAGGGTAGTGACTAAAAATTGCTAGCCTACCCCCATTAAGGATATACCGTTGGAACCAAAGTAACTAGAAATGTTCACAATTAATTTATTCGAGTAGGAGTCCGTAGAGAGACTAAACGTGCATAATCGAAAGTTGTATTAAGTTAAATTTCATTACACATAAGTTATAGCCGAATCACTGCGTGAAGCCAGTGTTGGTAATGTAAATTATTTGTAAGCAAACTTAACCTAACTTAATACGCTAGTTGCTCAAAGATGGGGCTGAGTATTTCATTATGTCGGCAATTACTATATGCTTTGAACATATATTATCAGGGATTATATTACTAAATTATATAAAAATTATCTACCGTCAATTTACAAAGGATCTAAGTTGTGAAGACTATTAATCTTCTATTAATAGTGAAAAATAAAAAATTATACTCAGTATCAATACTAAAAAATAGAGATATTAAATATAAAATTCAGCAGGAACACTTATTAAATAAGGATTCCTTTGCAGAGACTATACGCAATCATTTAAGTCGCCTTTTCTTAAAATTTTCTTTGCATTTTTTTTATTATTATATAAATATAAAATTACCGCACGAACCAGCGGAGCTGGACATACACAAAAAAAAATAAAGTCGCGCGTGAACCAACGCGCAAAAAAAGGTATTTAAAGATTACTAACTATAAGGGATAAACAACCTATCCTTATAATTTTCTAATTTCCTGATAGGCGTGGGGATAATAGGACTGGAAAAAGGAAATATTTGATTTAAGGGAAATCTTCATTCTATAGAAAATTGAGTTATATAAAAGCAAATTGAATAACGATTGCATAATCATGACGATATTAAGAATTTTTAAACACGGATTCAAAACACTTTACATATGGGTTAAAATATTCCAATCATAAAAAATAAATTTTTATTTCCCTACTGTTATCATAGACTCTTAATGAAAAATAAAACAGATTGCTATTTTGCTTCAATAAAAATTTTTAATGTTTATAATTGGTAATTAAGTTGAGAGGTAGAAAAAATGCTGTGTATTTTAATAGTAACCATAGATTCGTTAAAACACGTGATTTATAATATAAAGTTAATGATTCTTATTGTTCTGGGATTTGTGAATTGAAGAAAAAAGGTTTATTAGTGTTATTTTATTTTGTAAAAGAATTGAATGATTAATCACAAGTTAAGCATAATAATTTTTACATCTTAAATGTCCTTTAATGATTTAGATACCCTATTGTAAACATATATAAAAATTAGTAAAAATCTCAAATATTAGTAACTTTTACGATTTTCCAAATCAGTTAAGCCATGGACCATGTTTGTATAGGTATTTTAATGGTACAGATAAGATAATACTCTGATTTATAAGTTTTTATAGAGTATTATAAACAAAAATTTTACTATCGTGGATTAAAAAATTGAAATTCTTTTGATACTATTGAACTTATATAAATTAATTCGATTTTTGTTTTAAGATGATTCAATACAGAAAATTCCCCTTTAGAATCAGAGTTGTCTTTTTTTTCAAACATTGGTGTTTCACCTTGCGAGACTATAAATGTAAGAAGACTAGTCCAATAAAAGGGGGCGAATTTTGCCCCATCTCTATCTTAATGATAAATCAGTAGTTTTTATAATTTATCGAAGCCGTGCTTATCTTTGTTTTAAATCATGCAAACTCGTGTTTATCTTGCCTTGTCTTATGCAAACTGCCACTAATAATTAATAGATTATGACACTATCTAATGATTAAAATTATTTGTTCCGTATTTAAATTTTTTCTTGTGAAGGCGCCACAGCCATTTCATGCGAACCTCGGACCAACCAAGGAAAAATAGTGACAAAAAAACGAATTTTACGGGGGCTTCGACACGCGATCCGTAGAACAAAAGGAAATTTTTAAGGAATTTATAATATATGTGCATGGGGCGCGTTTTTTCATATGCCTCGCGAAGGCACCCTAGTTGAAGCACCCCCTTCGCATGCAACGCAGGGAATCAGTAATAAAAAATTACAAAATAAATCCTTTACAAGTTTGTTATATTCAGGGTATGTATTTTTTATACTAAAGTAAGTTATAGTATGATGGTTTATTAATTTTATATTCTATATCCAATTTGCTTGACTAACGTTATTAATTATTTCCTGATTAATTTTAAACTCATTGATTTTTATAAAAAAAATAAGGGGTATTCAGAAAAAATGCACTTTTAATTATAAATGTACTTCCTTTAGTATTTTATATTGGCTTATGTTATTTATATATTTAACTATATGGTAATTCTTTTTTTTACCTAATGAATTATTTAATTCAATATTTAGTTGCAGGATAATATGTGAGTACTAAAAGTTTTAAAAAATATTGATTAAATATTATTAACAGAAGAGAGTTTTTTCAAATAATTTAAACCCCCCGAAATAACCTAATAATACGTAAGGATACCTATTTTAAAAAGATCTTTAAGGAGGATAAAAAACAACGGCTTCAGAGATGAAACAAATATTATAAAATTACAACTTGATGTAAATTCAAACTAATGTTTAAATTTGGATTGTTCCATAAGCCTACGGCCCACCAAATCTATTTAGCCTAGTAGAAAATGAAAAGCAGCCAATAAATAATAGAAAAAGACCAAGCTTTATCGCTTAAAAAGGATCAATAGAAAAAGTAGAGCTGAAATAGAATAGCTTACAAGAATCAGGAAAAAAATTTTAAAGCAAGTATAAATATAATAAAAAAAGGTAAAGAAAGTAATTTTTTCCCGTGAAAATGAATCTAAATATCAGTTTGACAAAGATTATATTAGAAGGATAAAAAGTCTTTAATTTTTAATCTTAAATGCAATTAAAAAGATAATTAAAAAAACAAGCCTTAGCTCTAAGAAAATAAATAAAGTTTATCCTTATCCCTGGAGATATGGATTAGGATAAGCGTGGATGAAAAATAAGGGGGGCTACTCTTTCGGTCCTATGCAGTGCAAAATAAGATAATTTTTTTTTTAAAGACAATCACGCCTATTAAGGTTGCTTACCTTCTATATCTTAAAAGGTTTGTATGCTAACATCTATGAAGCGGTCAGGTTGTATACGGGCCGGGCCTCTCCTGTGAGTCAAAAAGGGTCGATACTATTCAGGACAAATTTAGCCTCAGATCGGTTGGGTATCTCCCTAGCCTGCCAGGCTACCTTATTTTTAAAGGTATTTGACGAGAGAAGAATTAGAAAGAATAGTTGAAAAAGGTTGCCGGACCCCTGTAAAGGGTTACCTGAGAAGGGTCCTATATCCTGTGTTTTAAAAAGATAAGTTGTTGCTAATATTTATTCTTCAGGGATGATTACCTCTTACTGAATATTTTTTACCTGTTGAAAGTCGAAAAAAATACCCTTAAATTTCATATTCAAATAAATGAAGATGGTTGGAGTATGTCTTTTTGTGCTAAGGTTAAAAATCCTAAATTTATTGTTTTGTAACTAATAGTTATATAATCAACAGTTTAATAAATACTTAAGGTTCGGCCTGATGGGTGGTTTTAAACATACATACAGCTCATGGAATAAAAAGAATATAAATTCTTAGAGAAACAATTATAGTATAAAACCCCTGGCAATTAATAAATTAAATTCTCATAATACCGTTAGGAAATACGCAAAAATGAAAAGTATTAAAAAAATCAAGAATACAATTTTACGGTGTAGGCTATCGCCTCTTAAATTAGAAACATACCAGGGGAGTATACAAAAATTTAGTAGAGAACATTTAATAGAAGGCCTGTCCAAGCGATTCCCATCTAGGCCCCTTTGGCCGGTGTTATATGGTTTGACCTGACAAGGCATGGATAGCCGCAACTCAAAAAGATTAATTTTGGGATCATAATATACATTTTAAACGAGGTACCGATAAATATACTTTTTGGCATTTACACAGTTCTTTTAAAGTATGGGAGAGCGGTTATTTTGCAATGTTTGCTGCAGGTGTATTTTGCTGAAGTTTCCCCTAAAAAGTGTTAGAGGTCCTCATTACATGATCTTTATCTTAGCTAAGACACAAATTTTAGACTTTCATAATTTTTTTTGGTTGTTAATTGTTAATTTTCCCCTCCAACACTTTTTAGGTCCACACGTGGCCTTTATTCAATATGGATTTCACATTTTAACAACACTTAAGGCCTAGAAAAAACCCTATTAAATTTAGAGCATAGATAATAACCCAAATTGCAAGGAAAACCGTAACAAAAATTGGGCCACAAATCTCGATATTTTTAAGTAGGATCCCAGAGATATCACGGTGTTGTAACTAAAAGGGTTTCAAAGACAATAGTCCCTAAATAACATTAGTGTATTGTTATCAAATCCTGTTACTTTATTCGGCACCTAATTTTTCATTGTCGTAAAATTAATAATGAATGAGTTTGTGAGTGCCATAAAAGAGTGGTATAGCTTGGGCGTACGAAATATTCTAATGCAAAAATTCCTGCCTTGCACCCATTAACTTACCAAAAACTGAAATACACTGACTCCCCGGACAAGATCCAATTAATGGATGACGATTGTTGTTTGAGCTTTTATTTTTCTATGCTTGTAAAGGCATGCTAGAAAAATAGCAGAAAAACCAAGTACAATCGAATCATAATTTAATTACTGTATAAACCTAACACCCATTTTTATGTTAGTAGAAAATTTGACTAAGTTAATTTTGAAAACCATGTCCCTAATTACACTCTTTTTAGAGAGCAACCATTATTTGAGCAAGCCTCGGCAATAAAATACAAGTTGTATTTATCTTATAGCAATTAATAGCGGTTAAACGGTTAATAGTTTAAGGGTAACGGTATTGATTCTTAGCTTATAATAGCCACTTAATCACTTCCTTTTTGTTTTAAGCCGGATATAGTTATAATAACCAAATTCTATTTATTGAAGTATGAGGCCGCAAGCTTCATCTTTTCCTTGTAGTCCAGCAAGCTCAATATTTTAATAGGGTTATTGGTAATAGAGGTACACATTATAAAGCTCAAGAAACGTATTTAGTTATAATACCCAACAATTATATTAATTTATATAAAACTGTTGTATAAAAATTTAAAACCCTGCGCGGCACAGTAGAGGATTTAAAGATCCCAAAAGAGTCCTAAAAGACTTATACTCGAAATTCCGTAAAAGTAAACCTTTTCGACATATACTAAAGTAAGAACTTTGTACTTATTTTCTATGTTTTATGGCTGATGGAAAAAAGAGGCGGGTAGAGCCAAGATTAAAAAATTTTACGCACAAAAGGTTCCTTGCTCATTTAGCAATAAAAAATCTAAAGAAAACTAGGCCCATTTATCCCCCATGTTTTAATAAGGAAAAAAAATCTAAGGGATTTATTCACAATATGAAGTAAAACAGACAAAGGTTAGTGATATCACTACGTACAAGTAACAAACTAAGGTCTGAAAAAATTTAGCTTAAAATTGTAGGAAAAAGGGGTTTATGTTTACAATGTGATAGGCAGTTTTATTTAGACGTGCTTAAGGGGATGAGTAAGTGTCTATTGGAAAGATTTAATTTAAGACGCCTAGTTAACTATTAAAGAAATTATAGATACAGGGATAAACTATATAAGAGATATAATAGCCTTTTATTTCTAAAATTGTAAAAAGAAAGGGCTTACCTAACCTCTTTTCATATTTCTGCAGTGAAGACATGCACAAGATCGGGTTACTTAGGAAAGAAGATAATAACAATGGTACAAGTGGTAAGTGGCCTGCAGAAAAGGGTAGACTATCCTGTCGCATTTTAAGGATGATATTTTAATTGTAGTGTAGGATCTATGAAAGTGTAGTGGGCCGTGATGTGTATGTTATATATACATTGTGTTTACAAACAATTTAGTAGAAGGTAAGGGTGAGCTAGTAGGAAATCTTTATTAACACCGGGGCTTCTATATAGTATACTACTAGCTGAACTTAAACAAGATGTTACAAGTTAAGTTGAATGAGAATCAACAAGCCAAACCTAACCCTTTCACGACATTTTGTTAAGTTTTACCTTTACAAATAGGCTAAAATACTAATATAGACTTAAGCTTGTTATATAGTCCTGGTTTCTATGAACAATAAAATACGCAATGTAGGGCAGCCTGTTTCCATTAAAGTTGAATTTTTACTAATCTGCTGTTGATTAATGAAATAGCGTTTAGACATATTGCTTGTTAAGGTAGAAGAATTTTTATTCCATTAGTCATGGGCCAGAGATTAGTAAACGTTCAAAATATACGGGTCTTAGTCGCTCTCTGTAGACTGAGCTTAGACCCCCATGTGCTAGTGCTACAAAGGTAGGGGTATAACTGCTTGCTTATAGCGATAGAGCTTTGCGATATCCCCTAAGTTCGTTTTGTATTTTGCGAAGCAAGGCTACTGCTAATGAATAATAATAGTCTATTAATTTTTTATGAATATTATTTTGCTTTATTTTGCGGGGGCGCAGCTACCACCCAATTCCACACGAAGTGTGGCCGACCATTAGTCGTCTAAATTATCTAAAAGGTTTTATATGTCCAACCTAATATAAATTTATAGCTACACATTGACCGTTCTTTTATACTTTTTTTTAGTGCTACAAATGTATGCAGTAGAAAATCAAGACTATATTTCTTTTTTGATGGAGCCCCTTCACACAGAAGTGGGGCGCCCCCCTATATTTATTTTTAATTACGATGTATTTACAAATCTTTATATAAAAAAATCTACTTGCTGCACACCATCCACAAAAAATGAAATTTACCTACAACTATTATTTCCAATTTTGAAAGTTTTACGTATTAACGTGGCCAGCTTACTCGGTTAGTAGCATTATTGTAACTGTAGGCTGAAAGAAAAACTATGGCTAGTAATGGCACAAGCAAGATTTAGGCCCTAATGCTGTAGGGTCAAAAAATGACTTTTTTTTTTAGATATTTTATCGTATAGGCCTTAGTTTAATAAAGCTTATTTAAAGCTTTCATATAGACAAAAGCCCTTGTGCGGGAAAGCTTCTTTAAAGTAAATGTACATAAAATGCTAATGTAAAGATTTTTTTATTTTAAAACTGCTCTAATAACATATTTTTAATGGGGTATTCAAGGGGTGGGAAGGTTAAAATCTTATATATAATATGTTTTACTTAATAAAAATATTTTCCTAGTATTTTTTTGTAGCTGTGGAATCCAGAAGGCGAGAAAAATAAGGTTTGAGCTAAAGGTTTCTCCTAAAGGCCCTTTGGGTACAGAGACCTACGAGATACAAAAAGCCATCTTTATGTTAATTTGAACGGATAGAATTTTTATGCTTTAGCGATTTTTTTTACAAAAAATAAAAGTACAAAAACTAATGGAGTTGAGATAAAATTCGAAGTTTTCCATGTGTTAGAAATTGGCAAACAATTAGCCAAGAAAGAAAAGATAAAATGCTTACGCTTTGCCAGGCCAACAAATACTGTACCCTTATTCAATTAACTGTATTTAAAAGTATCTAAAATGATATTCAACTATGATATTTTTATATGAAAGACTTTAAACTTTATGATCCAACTAAGGAATTCAAATTTTGTTACGGCCTCGTAAAGGTATTAATATTTATCTCGCGAAATGTTAACTGACCAACTAAAGTACTGACAGTTGATACACAGTAGTTATAATGAGTTATTCTAATTCATCTTAGATGAGCTCAGAGAAAATCTTAAATGTTATTTAAATACATAGGAGCTTTGCCGAACTGTTGAAACGAAATTACTTGTTTTAAACTAATAAGAATAGAATCTTTATGGAACCTTTAAGGAAAAAACCTAGTAAAGCATCTAGGTGTTGAATTAGGATTTGTACTATAGCTAAGAAAGGATAATATATAAAATATAAGATGATGTTACCTATATTAATAATATATACAAACTTAAAGGTACATAGCTAAAATACTTAAATAAAACACAGAATTATACCATCCAAATCTAGATAAATGAATAAAGGAGGTATTAAGGGGTAATTAATTATATTTCTTATGAGTTCAGACTATAAGGAAAAATAGAAAATTAGGGAAAATATATTCCAACTAAAGGAAAATTTAACAATGTTAAGTTGAATTATAATCGCTTCAGCATTCGTTACTTACAGAATCCCATTTACTAGTAGAGCAATACCAAAGTTAGCTAACTATTTTAATGTAGACTTACTGATCTATCTTATTAAGAACTTTGGGTATTGCAGCTACCTAATATAATAAGGGTGAAAATTATATTATATAAAGCCATGAAATTAAACCAAACGTAGCTTTCGCGCGCTAAAGGTCAAGAAAAGATAACATTATTTAATAATGCCCCCGCGGCGAAGCTACCCAGCAGTTAATCAACTGTTTTTAGATAAAAAGTTAAATTAAGAACTATATTACTAAACTCATCAAAATAAACCCTAATTACAATGCATTAATATAAAGAAGGCAACTAAAAACTCTTTTAAATAAGGTACTAAAACCAGTTAGGTAAAATAATTTAGGGGCGACGCGATTTTATCTAGTTTAACGAATGAGATAAAAGATTTAGATTTTTTCACCCGCACATTAAAAGTTTTTTAAGTAAGGTGTAAGATAACTTTACTGGCCTTAGGCAGAGTGCAACTTTGTGCTAAACATCATCAATTGGCGGGGAGATCCCCCTTAAGCTATTTAACTAATGTTTATCCCAGGTAACTAATTCACGAATGGCGTAGGGGTTAATGACTCGGAGGTAAAGTAAAAATCAAATAGATGCACCTAAAGAACAATAGGCAATAGGCAGCAAGTGCCTAGCTTAAGGTATGCCAGTTCAGTCGAGCTAAATGGTGAGGGTGTTAACGGGCTAGGCTTCGCTTAAGCCACCCCTTGTTCATCTTAAGGATATAGTCAAGACCCACTGAAAAAGACGGGTGATTAAATTTTATACCTGTTAAATCGTTAGGTTGTAATTATATTTCAAACTATATTTAAGGGAGAAAAATCCTAGAAACTTTTCTGTGTTATGTCGCGTCGGGGGGTAGTAGCTCTACCATTAAATGCGATAAAAAACGGAAGATTCTATTACGGTTTTTACAAGGCATCGCTAGATCGCTTAAAATTATTTTCAGAGTTAGGTTGCTCCCTACCACCCACCTAAATTTTAAATTTATTTTTTTATGTTCCAATGGGTAAACATTAAATATTCGCTTATACGTTACGCCATATAACCTTATGGCCTGGATTATTCTTTAGTCTGATACGGAATTAGGTATACGATATTTATGGTACTTTGTTTCATCTTTAGCTGACCTATGGTATATTATTTTAGGCGGGGATTTGAAGTGCAATAGTAAAATTATGCTTTCTTAGGGTTCTTTAGAAGTACATGCCCAATTAATTAGTTGGAAGTTAGTTTTTAATGTTCAAAGTATTATTTTTATTAATCATAATTAGTTGCATAACAAATAGTTTTAAATTTTAAAATATAAACGACCTTTTCAAAAATCAGTATGATTTGCTTTTGACTTTATTTTTTGGATTACTAATAATATTCTTTATTTTGTTAATGTAGCAAAACTAACAGTAGTTCACTGTCGACTTTGCTGAGGTATTTTAGTTTTGGTCCATTAAAAGATCACGAATTGGTGGCTGGACAATTGGTACTTTTTTTAAAGAAAAATCAGCAGCGGGTAGTAACTTTAAGAGTTTAAAATCCTCAGAGACTATCCAAGGTGATTCGTTAATTTAAATAGTAAAAAAGTATACTCCGAGACTTTATGTAATGAGATATAAGATAATACGAACTAAATATCTTCTTACAAAGCCCATTCTTATTTTAAACGGACGCCGGAGGCTATAAGAGCTAATTAAATAATCTTCTGTACTTCGTCTCTATACTACTAATTTTTTTTCTTCGTGCTGACGAAAGCTGGCCGCAAAAAGAATACAGCATAAAAATACTCCTTTTCTTAAGAAGGCTTTATTGCATTTAAATTCAGCAACAATTTGAGCCCTTTAAATAATTAACTCGGAACAGATAAGTCTATTGCCATTGTATAATTTAAAAAATTTAATAATGAAAGCTGTCTAAAAGGGTTCATATAAAATAATATTAATAGGCAAGGAGGCTATTTATTCATACTAAAAGTTGGAAACAATACATAGGATGAGTCTCAACATAGATTTTTTTCTTTTATTACATTTTAAAATGAATATTTTAATTAAGACAATTTATTGATTTTTTTATCCTGGTTATGCATAGCTGTCTTAGGGAAAAAACATGACAATAATGTAATAATTAGCTAAGCATTTAGGGAAAATCTAAGGTTGTGTAGGAGGCGCACGCTTCTTTAATAAATGAATTTAAATGTTATAAAAAATATATTAATATAACCTCATCTAAAGTAGTATATTCGATTTTTTCTTATTTAGTTTTAAGTTATATTGTGATAATAACTCCTCTTTATAAACTGGTTGTGAATGTAGAATGAGTTGTACCTTTATGCCGGTCGAAGTCTCATTTATACTATCTTGTAGATTTTTATTACTTCCCCCCTCCTCGCTAAACCTTGTCCAGACTATATACTTTGAAAACCGTTAAAGTGATTTTTAATCTAAATTATTTTTACGAATAAAGGAATTCTACTAAAATCACACCAAAGGTCATGTAATAGCTAAAGGAGGTATTATATATTTGATCAAATTCTGTGAAACACGTTCAAACCAGTTTATTTTAGACAGTACGACAAAAGACTGTTTACATTAAGGATTCATAGACTTTAAAAATATAAATAATTTCTAATGCTCTAGGCCCACGCACGCCACCGGACACGCACAAAAAGCTTTTTTATTTAAAAGATTGTTAGGGATAAGTTTAGTTATATATAAAGGTATTTTACATTACAATGGAAGTAAAAAAAATTAGCCAACAAATACATTTGACTGAACTTGAAACAGTTATTATATTAATTTGAAATTTTAGATAACTTTTTTAAGCTGTATTAGTTGCTAATTGGCTAATAATACTTATAGGTTATTAACATAACTAATGAATCCTAAATTAAAGCATTAGTAAACCCGGGAAGTGATCCCTAGTTAGCCATAGGCCGTTAGACGCCAAGGCTAATGATAGGGTAAACAAAAGAAAAATCCCCTTTTTAGGTGAGGTAAATATTTAACCCCTAGAAGGCTACTTAATTATAAAATTTCACAAAAACATTGTTAGGAATTACGATAACAATTTAAATGACAATCTAGGGTTTTCCATGTAGTGGGCGCAAGTACCTTTTAAATTATAAAGCTTGGATAATACAAAATTGTTACCTACATTAAACCTAGGAATTTAGTGGACTAACTTCTATGGCCACTGCTTCGTAACACAATCGTTTGAACATATAAAGATCAAAAAAAATTAGAAACCCAACCACGAATCGAATTTAGTTAGCGGATTTTACGACCGAACACGCTGCTGTTATTTCGTTTTCTTCTTTTTTGCCGAAATACGGCCTAAGGTTATTGTATTTAAATGTGTATATTTATAAGATATTTTATACCTTTGGTGGTTACTTTAATACAGATTCGATTTTAAGTGTGATATTTATTTGATTGCATAAGTTTATAACATGCAGTATTGCATTTGAAATAGGAGTTGACCACATCTACACGAATAATTTTTAAAACAAGACAATTTTTAACTAGTTATTAATGAGAATGGGTTTATTGTCTAGGTTTAACTTAGATTTATATAAAAAAGCTCAATATTGGGTTTTTGTTATTTAAATTTGCATGCCCGGGCCACTTTTCCTAGACATTTAATTCGACCAGTTTGATGCCCTTCTGTTGAACTGTCTTTACTGCCTATAAAATTATTTCAATTTCTATTATTTAATTATCCCTTCTTATTTATATATGTTTGGGGTATATTTTATAAAATAAAAATTTATTTTAAATTATAATGTCATTTTATAGAGTATATCCGTAAAAGTTTATTGCAAAGTATATGAATGCACATTAAAATTATATATAGGTCTTTGGCTAATATCTATAAGAGCTGGCTCATTTGTTATGCTAAAGCATAGCAAATTAGCACAGCGCTAGCTAGCAGCCTCCGTACTAAAAAATTACGGCACTAAATTATATATACGCTAGATTTGGTAAGAAATAATCCACTATTAGATTTAAAAGATAATTATTAGGGATTTGAGGACTGTTGCTTACTGCTTTTAAATAAATTAGCCGTTTCCTTAGATCCATGGCACCAGGGCACGTCTCCACTGTATGGCCTGACTAAACGAAGGCTAAGCTTAACGGGTGTGAGGAATGTTGTGCTTCAGCCCATTTATTTTTTTTATTGGCCCTGCAACGCTTAGCTTAAGGATAAAAATATTTTATCGTCAATAAAAATCTTGAGTTGGCCCCATTTTTGTGCAAAGAGGCCGCCGCGGCCCTGGCTGCTTCAGGCCAGCATGAATAAAGCAAGCATAGCAAAAAATCAAATGCTAAGATTTTCCAACGTGAAATATGCATTGTCCATTCGGTCTAGGCTTGAGGCAGTCGGAGTATACCACAAATCTTAAGTTCCAAAGACAAATATATGTTGACAATGTGTAATTATTCTTTTTTTATATAAACTTGTACCCTGTTATAGGGTGCAATTATAATATCCAGTATAAAACCTCCTAGACGTTTATGGACAAAAAAAATTTAAAGCTGACGAGGCTCCGCATATCAAAATAATAGTTACTTTATAGACTAGTGTATAAACTTGTTATATCTATCAATTATCTTTCCATAAGTATTTAATACATGTAGTAGTCCAACTTCAATTTAACACAGAGGCTTACAAATATTTAACCTATAGTTGCGATTTGATTTTTGAGGTTCATAGATGGAATGAACGTATACTTTCATGTTAATTTAACTACCCTAATAATAATACTGTAGCGTTATTTATTCAAATTGAGAATTCTTAAAAGAAAATAAAAATCTTATATTAGTAATAACTAAGTATTGTTTAGCAAACGTTTTATTAGGCCGAGTATTTTTTATGCATTTAATATAAGTGTGTATTCTATATATTCTTTTGAAAAGTATCCTACCTCCTTCTATTTGATATTTAGGTAGGGTGTATTTTGGTTGATAATAAAAAAAGTGCTAGTTTACATTATTTCTTTATTATACATATATGGGCTCAATGTTGTCTTATCTATTAATCTCGATAGTAAAATATATTCATCTACTTGGGTAGTACTGATTTTGAATAGTTGAATTTAAAATATAAATTTAGAATATAGACAACACAATATGTTAATTTTGTAGGGATATTTATAC
>JACYFI010001678.1:0-11462 GCA_020975735.1 Ophiocordyceps xuefengensis | reverse complement strand
GGTAGTAGTAGTACACAATAGTACAGCTAGCTCGTAAGTAACTTCTATTTGGTGTACATAGGTATGTTTGACGACTATATGTCCTATAGGAAATTTTGATTAGGATTATCGTTTGGGATGTATCACCCACCATGTATACTTGTCAGGCCTGGACCGTGGATAATACTAAAGAGGTGTGTCACGAAACTAACTTGCTAGATGCTGGAAACATTGTATAATTTAGTCCACCTCGTGTTTCACGGGCTAGGAACAATCTATTTAATTTTTCAGAGAAAATTCAGCCAAGTAAATTGCTATCGTAAAAATAGCAGGGCAATTACACAAAATCTAATGTAAATATACTATTTTACCCTTAATTCTTAAATCATTGACTTAAATATACGAACAAAATCTTAACGATAAGAATTTGGGTTATTCTCTAGCAAGCGATTAATAGGAAGGTAAGGTTGATTTGGTTAAAAGAATGTCAGAAATTGGTTTTTCACGAATCCTGAAATACAATTGAGCACATTTATATTTAGAAAACAAAATAGGGGTGATGGTCGTAAAGAAAAGAATTGAAGATACAAAAAAAAGATAAAATATTTGTTAAGAATAAACCAAGGGTATTGTTTTTATTGATATTACCCTTTATAAAAGGTAAATTCGTAACTAATCTAAGATAATCAACTGTTCGGCTTAATTCACAGTATAAATTTAATATTAGAATTATTTACCACCTTTAAAAAGATTATCCTTGAGAGTAATTTTGAATTAGTGGGTTTATTTCAAGCTCTGTTGTTTAGCTAATATTAATGTTTGTCAAAAAGAGGCCAAGTAAGAGAAATCAGGGGGGATAGCGTCAATAGAGTATTCATAAAACAACAAGGCTAGATTACCTATAGAACTTATCCAATATCATTAAACGACGGGGGATTTACCCCAAGATGCTCGGTACATGGGTGGTATAAAAAGCTTCCGATTTATCACCAACAGCTCGTTTAATAAGTTAACTTCGATATATATCATGGTTTTTTGGATTGAAAACATGTAAATTTTTTAAATTAAGTTAGGAAAAGTAATAGGAATGGATTAGAGAAGGTAAAGCATTATACAAAGTAAACAGGTTATAAAATAAATTTATAAGTATTTGAAAACTAAAAGGATCTTCAGATACCAAGTACGCAAGAAATTAAATTACAAATTATAGAAAAAAAATTAATAAACAATTTCTTGATGCTCGGCTGCTGTTCCTGGATTATTTTCCTGTTTATTTAGCGGCCATAAAACATATCCAAACGGGCGCACCAAAATAAAGAAGCTAGCCAGCGTGTATCCCGCACTCTGGATTCTTCTGGTGCCACTAAAAAAAATGGCATGCTCCGCTTCTTAGTTTTTTCAGCTTTCCTATCAATCATAAGGGGTGGAAAGGCTTTATCTTGAAGAGTTCGGGGAAACACTAAGCCGAATCTTAGCTAGTAGGGGAATTCCTTTATTTTTTTATAGTGCAAGGCTACGTAGCTGGCAAAAAAACAAATAATACAAGGCACTTGCAACACAATAGACTAAAAACATAAAAAAACACAGAAAAAAATATAGACCAGCAAAGCATTAAATTGATAGCTTCGCTTAACCTTGATAAGGGTATGTAAGCGACCTTGTTTTCACCGTAGCTTTATCCCGAGTGTACTGCAACATACTATTTTAGGTCCATAGGGTTCAGGATCAGCTTCCGTAACGTAGCAGGTTACATGTTTCAACCTTTAGGTACACAGAAGACTTAAGAGGGAGAATTAGGGTTACCCATAGGAATAAGAAGCATTATCTACATCAGGAAGTACACGTCTTTTCAAAAACATTATATGTAAAATTAAGTTTATGGTTCATGTTGTTCTGAAAAGCTACCCCTTAATGTTTAGGTTAGGCCTAATCTCATCTTAACTTATGAACTGTCCTTAGGGGACTACAAGTCTAATTTTTTACAGCTGCAACATTACATTTATTGGCAGTTCCCTACAGGGATAAAAATTTGTTTCTTGGGTTAGGCGCTACGTGTACGGTGGGGTCTATTAAAATGAACCCCTTCAAAATGTTTTATTTTTCCCTTGGGTTTCGTCTCTTGTTTAACAATCGGAGGGTAATAATTCCACTTAGCGCTCCTGTTAAAAAGATTTCTATTATGCTTGAAGAATTCTAACAATTGCAGTTATAATTTAAATATTAAACGATAAAAAGTTACAATTCTTGTATATTTTGAAAACATCAGCAGAAACCAGACAGAGAATTTCTTAGTAGAGTCCCTTGGAGGACACACGTATCCATTAAAAGTTACTATATTTTACCTTAGTAATGTAGAATAGAGTCGCATGAAATTAAATGATAAATTAATAAAACGTGTTCAAGAAGAAATTAAGTACCAGTCTAAGCTGACGGCAAAAAAGAGAGGTTGCGCCTAAAATTTCCATTTAACCTATAAAGATATTTATAAAGTAATTTTTGGAAAGAAGGAGCTTTAATATAAATACAGGAAAAAGATAATCAGGTGTTATATTGGTTTAGATTAATAATATAAATAAACACGTATTACATTGAAAGCTCTATTACATTTAGCTCTTAGAGAATGTAAAAACTATCTTAAATAACTTCTTTTTAAAATAGAGACAAAATTTCTAATATGCCTTTATAATTATAAAGTTTATCCTTAAATACGATAAAAGATAATTCTCAACTTTGAATATTACATATGTTAGATATTAAACACTTCAACTTAAAATACGAGAAACTTTACTAATATAACAACAGTATGTTTCCTCGCCTATAATGTACGAAACAAAGTTATTCCTTCGACGGTTAGGTAGCATACAGAAGAAACTGAATAACTTTAAGTCTCTTTTAAGCTTAAAAATAAAGACACTCTTTACAAAACTAAGGGTCTTAATAGTTAGACGTTTACACAGGATCGAATAATCGTTTTTATGCTCCCATAAAAACCATCTTTATAGAGTAAGAGAAGGAAATCATAAGAAGCCTAGTTTCTGCTATCCCACGTATATGTATTATATTCTTTCTAGAAGGAGTTATAGTAATATTCATCTTTACTAACTTTATCCCAAATTAATTGAATCTACATCACGCTACAATAGTTGGATGTGATCTCAAAGGAAAATAAATTATTTAGTGAGTAGAATGGTGTTTGAGAGCCATATCCCGAATAATGATTGAAGATCTACCTAATAAAAGCACTGAAATTCTAATAATTGTACAAAAATTGATAGATTAAATTAAAACAAAAATAGCCTATACAAAGGGCGTATCGTTTACGATGGCCGAATAAGCTTTAATAAGTAAGGACGATGGAGTAACCGCAGCGGCCTAAATGTCTTAAAACTTAAATCAACACACTAAAAGTAAAAGTGTCATTAAATAAAGAAATAATCGAAAAATTAATTTATTTAGTTATGAAACAATTAAACAATTTCATATTTTATTTCGTAAGTGGAGGTTGTGTTAGCTATGCTGTTCACTTGAATAATAGGCATTCCACGATACAGTTTGGAATTTTAGGATTTAGTATTACCATATTTTGTAGATCAAACGATAAGCCAAATTCCTAGTCTTAGTGTTAAAATTGCAGTTTATAATTCGATTATGTGATAAACAATAAACCTATAAACAATTATATAAAATGTTTTATGAGTAGGGGCCTATGGAACGGTGACGGTAGACTTAAGAAACCATTTACGTACAAACCAGTTCCTTAAAATCAGACTAGTTATTAAAATATCTAACCTTAATCCATTTTGAATCGCTGGGGTTGAGATGGCCTAAAGTAGTGGTGGGAACTTGTTATAGACTACTGGGAAAAGACAGCTGATGTTATCTTAAGTTGTAAATAAAATGGAAAGAAATTATTGAAATAATGAAAAATATTTGATATTTGTCCTCCTTTAACCTTCAAAAACAAATTCTCGTCACCCTTGCATATTTAAAAACATGCTAATACTCAATTCAGTAGAATAAAACTTAATCAACAAAGAGATACTAAATTTTAAAAGAGCCTGTATGCTATCGTATAAATTGCTAATTTTAAGGCGACCTACTTATTTTAAGTTGTTATTCTTGGTTTTATAGAAGTCGGGGAGGTTTGTCTTTTTTCAGTATACGTAGATCGGAAGCAAATTCTTTCTTTTAATAGGACAAAATTACGACGTTTATTTAATAGATTTATATTCGAACGTTTTTGAAAGGAGCAAACTAAAGGTCGTAAACCTATGTAATTTCTATTTTCTGAAGTACAGCAAGGAAGGGGCATATTAAGCTAAATAAAGTGGCACATTGTATCTGAAACTTTCCTTTGTTAGGGAGGAAAAAGGTTCGGTCTTTTTAGAGAAAATTTAAAAAAATTCTTTAGTAAGTTCTATGGTGTCATGGTCAACCTGACAAATTCCTACGTTGTTTTCGGTAAAATTTAATTTTATATTAATTTTTTGCTGTAACGGTGAAGCCTTTATATGTTTTCTTAATCGGAAAACAGATAAGGGTAGTTGATAAAATGTACGCCCCTACACCCCAATTTTAGGTGATACCGTAGAAGACCACCAAAAGAACTAAATTTCACCAATTTTATTAATCGAGTTAGGATCCGTAGAGGCTAAACGGACACAATCGTAAAAGTTATAAGTTAAATCATTAGATAAGTTTATAGTCGATCCACTAGCTGAGCGAGTCGTTGTATGGAAATATTTGAGCACTTAAACCTGACTTACTACGTAGTTGGCTCCAAACGGGCCTGGAGAAATTTTCATTATTTTCGCAATTATATATGGCTGGAACAACTATATTATCAGTCTAATTATTTTAGCTATTCTATATATAATTATTCTAGTATTTTACTGATTTTAAGTGGAAAGCTTTTAATCCTTCCTATTAAAAACAGTGAAAATAATAATTATACCTATTATTAATACAAAAACTTAGATATTTAATACATACGAAGCAGAGAAAAACTATAAAGGACCTCAGTCAGAGATATCGTTCCATCCGATTTAATTTCGTCTTTTTCTTAATTTATTTTCTTGCATTTTTATTATTATACTATAATAAAATTATATATGAACCAGATGAAGCTGGAACATCACAACTAAAGAAAAAATAATAGCTCGCGCCTTGAACCATGCGCACAAAGGTATTTTAAATACTAATAATAAGGAGTAACAAACAGCTATGTTTCTATTCCTGTGTAGCGGGAATAAGTAGAGATTGGAAAAAGGAAATTTGATTAAGGAACTTCTTCTAAAAATTAGTATTAAAAGCTTTCGAATAAAGAGCTTGCATAATTACGAGATACTCAAAGAATTTAACAACGTTATTCAAAACCACTTTTACAGTATGGGGTAAAACGTAATAATCATAAAATAAATTTATTCTACAAAATAGTATCTATGAAAATAAAGATTATTTTAGTTATATAAAATTAAATGGTATAATTAGAATAGGTGTGAATAGTTATAGAAAAAGCTTTGTGTATATATCACAGTAGATTTCATTAACCTGAACTATGAATAGGTTAAAGTTAATAGATTCTTTTTTTCAGGGATTAATTTGATGGGAAAAAGGGTTCTATAGTTTTTAATTTTATTTGTAGATAGAATTTAGTTTTAATCTACAAGTTAACGCATAAAATTTTCATCTAAATTTCCTTTATGATGTTAATACCCCATTGTAAAACGCATATACACAATAGTAAAAATCTCAAATATACACTTTTAAAATTTCAAATCAGTTAAAGCCATGAATGTTTGGGTATGGAAGTAATTTTATGTAAATAGAAGCATAGTACTCTGATTTCATAAATCTATATAAAGAGTTAGTTTTAATAAAAAAATTTTCATTATCCCCCGTGATTTATAAAACTTCAAATTTCATACCTATTGAATTAATAATTTATTAATTATTTGTTAAGATGATATCAATACAGGAAATCCCTTATAACTAAGATTCTTTTATTCAAATTTTGCTGGTTCTCCACCTGCGAGCTCTTAAATGAAGAAGACTAGGCCAATTAAAAAGGGCATTTGCCCATTATATTTAAAGATTATCAGTAGTAGTTATTATTTATCGAAGCTTGCCTGTTTTCTTTTTTAAATAATGCTAAGCTCAAGTTTATCGCTTGCTTCGCTCTGCAAACTTGTCCACTCTAAGTAATATAAACTTTGACACATATCTAAGTATAAATTATTGGCTGCTTATTATTTTTTTCTTGGTGAAGGCGCCAAGCCTTGCCGGATCTCTGCACACGTCATAGTGTAAAAAAATGAACAACAAAAGTGAATTTTACGGGCTTTGACTTCGACTCCGTAGTACATAGGAATATTTAAGGATTTATAATTATATTGCTGGTCGCGGATTTTTCATATCCCTCGCTGAGAGACACCTTAGTGGAAGCACCCCTCCCCGCATGCTAACGGCAGGGCAATCAGTAATAAGATAATTTAACAAATAAATCCTTTTTAAATGTTTGGTTATATTAGGTAGTAGTTTTTATCTTATAAGTACCACATAGTGGTGAAGGCTTCATATTTATTATATTCTTATATCAATTTGTCGACGTATCCGTATTAATATCTGATTAATTTATTATAACAGCATGGATTGTATTTAAAAAAATAGGTATCAAGAAAAATCCTTTAAATTGATTATTATTTTCCTTTTTAAATTTTAGATTGGCTCTGGTTATTTATATATTAACTATTAAGGTAATTCGTTTTTTTTTTTACTAATGATTATTTAATTCATTTAGTTGAGATATGATAATTGAGTAATAAAAGGTTTAAAAATATGAATTTAATATAAAAGAAAGGGTTTTTCAATAAATAAAACCCCTCCTAAAAACCTAAAATATTAAATAATCCGTATTTTCTGACCACAATATTTAAAGGTTAAAAAATAAAGGCCTTCAGAGATGGAAAACAAAATTACCTAAAATACACCTTGAAAATTCCTATACTAATGATTTAACATTGATTGTTCTGAAGCCTACGGGCCACCCATCTAATTAGCCTTGAGTAGAAGAATGATAAACACAATATAATTTTTAGAAAAAGAACAAGTTTATCTTTAATAAAAGTCAATAAGGATTAAATACAGAGTTGGAAATACAAGCTTAACAAGAATCACGGAAAAAAATTAACAAAGACATAAATAAAATATAAAAAAAAGGATAAAAGAAGAAATTTTTGTCCGTGATTGATCCTAAATATCTTGAAAAAGGATTATATTAGAGTAATTAATAAGTCCCCTAATTTTAATTCTAAACAATAAAAAGAATAACTTGAAAAAACAGCCTTTAAGGCCTAATACAAATAAGTAAGTTTATCCTATCCTGCAGAATATGGAATTTACGAAACGCTTGGATAGAAAAAATAAGGGGCTACCTTTTCGGGTGCTATATGCAGCAAACAAAAGATATTTTTTTTTTTTATAAGAGCTACACCGTATATAGTGGACTTCCTAAATATCTAAAAGTGTTTATCCTAAATCTATTAAGATAGCGGTCAGTTGTATACGGAGCGGCCCCCTATCTTGTGAGATCAAAGTTTGATTACTTTTCAAGAAGCAAAATAGGTCTAGTTCGGTGGCGGATCCCTTAGCTTTGCGAGGTCGCTTCTTATTTAAAATGATTTGACGAGAGAATAGAAGTATAGTGGGGAAAAGGATACCGGGCCCTGTAAAGGGTCTACCCTGATAAGGGTCCCTATAACCTGGGTTTAAAAAGATTAGTCGTTTTGCTAATATTTTTCTTCAGAAAGATACCTTCACTATTTTATTTCTCCTTTTAAGGTCATACAAATACGCTTAAGATTTCAGATTGCGAATAGAGATTGGAGTTGAGAGATGTCTTTCGTGCCTAGAGTTAAATCTAAATTACTTGTTAATGTAAACTAATATTTATATATCAAGTTAAATTAAATAACTTAGTTTCTGGCATGTTGGGGTAGATGGTAACATACATAATGCTATGATAAGAAAAGAGATAGGATATAAATTTTAGAGAAAACAATCTGATATATAAAAAACCCCTGGAAATAATTAAAATTAGATTCATAATTACGAAAATAAGGCAAAAAAAAGTACTCTAAAATACCAGATTACAATTTTACGGTGTGGTTTCCCCCTTACCTTAGATACTATACTCAGGGGGAGGTATACAAGAAATTTGTAGAGAAATATAACAGGCCTGCAGCCATATCCCTCTTACCCCTTTTAGGGGTGGCTTTTAATGATTGACACTACAGCATAATGGATTAGCGGCAAACTCGAAAAGATTAATTTTTGTTCATATATAGTTTTAAACGGTACATTAAATATACCTTTGCATTTCCAACACGTTTTAAGTATGGGCACCGTTTTGCAATGTTAGGCAGGCGGTGATTGATTTCGGGAATTCCTAAAAGGTTAAAGTCTACAATTTAGTGATCGCTATATCCTTGCCTAAGCACGACAATTTTTGGACTTTTATTTATAGACGGGGCCCATCTCTTTAACCAGTTATTCCCTCAACACTTTTATAGTCAAGGAGGCCTTTTTCATAGGTATATGAAATCTTTAAACAACGACCTATTATGGCTTAAAACCCTTATATAAAATTAGGCATTATAAATAGACAATAAGCAGAAAACCCTACAATGAAATATGTGCACAATCTCATATTTTTTAAAAGTAGGATCCTCAAAGACTATACGGTGGTTGTAATTAAAAAAGTTAAAGGATAGTCCTAATAACATTAAGTGATAGTGTTAACATCCTTGTTACTTTTATTCACCCTATTATATTAGCTTGTAATTGAAATAGGGCGGTTTAGTGAGGGCCTCATAGAAAAAGACGGTGGATAGCTTGCGCAACGAAAAAATATTCAACAAATATCCGTGGCCTTCACCCCACATCTACTACCAAAACTAAATATTATAGACTCCGGACAGAATCTCACAGATAATGATACCGATTGTTTTGAAGCTTATTTTTTTCTATCCTTTGTAAGGCATAGCTAGAAAAATAGCAAAAAAAAACAGTAAATCAATAATAATTTAATTACTTTAAACTTTAAACACCAATTTATTGTTCAGTACAAATTTGGGACTTATTAATTTGAAAACCCATCTATAATTTACAACTTTTATAGAGGAAAACTATTAGAGCGGAACCCTCGATATAAAAATCGAGGGTTGGTATTTATCCTTATAAATAATAAGCTTAACGGTAATTTCGTAGGTAACGGTATTGATTTAGGTAATAGCCACGTTTAAGTACTATTCCCTTTTTTGTTTAGCTGATAATTAATGTTTATATTCTAATTCTCAATTTTGAAAGTATGGAGGCGCAGCTCATCATTTTTCTTCTTAAGACCAGCAAAAGCTCATTATTTTATATGGTTATGCGCTTTGGGTACCATTATAAAGCAAAATATTAATCTTAAATAAAGCAAACAAAATATTAATTTAGATAAACCTGTTCTAATTTTAAACCCTGCGCGGAGTGTAGTATGGGGATTTAAAAGACTAAATGAGTCTAAAAAGACTAATATCTATGAATTGCCCGTAGCCAAAGTTAACCTTTTTCTGTAATATACTAAGATAAGACTTAGTACGTTATTTTCGATTTATTGCTATGCAAAAGCCTTGCGCGTAGCAAAGAAAAAAAAAATTTTTCGCACAAAGTCCCTGCTAAATTTAGAGAAAATAAATCCTTAAAGAAACTAGGCCACATCTTAAATCCCATGTCTTAATAAGGAAAAATCTATAGAATTTATTGCAACATATGAATAAAGATAGAAAGAGGTTTTGAATAATTCCATTTAATATAAACAAGTCCTGAATTAAATTTAGCTGAAATTAAGAAAAAGGCGTTTACTGTTACAATAGTGATATGGAGTTTTATTAAGAAGTGCTAAAAGGGAAGTGTAGTATACTATGTAAAAGAATTTTACAATTAGAACGCATACTATTTAAAAAATTTGTAATATACAGTAAACTATCAATAAAGATAAAACTCATTTTTTCCTTAAATTTGTTAGAAAGATAGGTTCCCTACACCTTTTTCAATTCTCCTGGCAGTAGAAGAACTATGCACAGATCGCGTTATTTAGAAATAAAGATATAAAAGCTACCAAGGTTGCCTAGAAGAATAGGACTATCGTATGCATTTTCACGGGTGAAAAATTAATTAGTAGGTGTAGGAACTCTTTTAAAAGTTGTAGGTGGCCGCTTGATTCTCTTATTAACATTGTTTACAAAACAATTAGGTAGAAGGTAAACTAGCTAGTAGAAATCTCATGATTAACCAACCAGGTGTCTCTATACAGAATATACTACGCAAGGCTTAAATCAAACAGATGTGTAAGTAGTTTAGAAGGGGATTTAACAAGCCCACCAAAACCTCACGCATTGGTAAGTTTACCTTTAAAAAAGTATAATAATATAGAAACTTAGCTTGGTATTATCGTCCTCTTTCTAGAGAACAAAATATACGGCAAGTTAGCAAGGCACTTTACTTAAGTTAAGTTTTATTACTCGTGCTCTCCTGTAATGAAATATCAGGTAGACATATTGCTGTTAGATAAAGATTTTTTAGTCCTCATTAGCTAAATGGCAGAGTTATGTAAATTCTTCTAATATAAACGAATCTTAGTTCGATGCGGAACGAGAGCTAGCGCCCCTTTGCTAGTGTAGCAAAGCTTGGAAATACCTGCTTCTGCTATTAGCGCTCAGCTTGCGTATCCCCTTATGTATTTTTATTGCGAAGCAAGGCTGCGCTACTACTATACAATTAGTGTGTATTAATTTTTTTAAATAATTTATTTGGCTATTTTTTGCCGGGGGCCTGACACATCCCTATTCACACAGAATATCACAACTCGTGCCCCTAAAATTATGTAAAGTTAATATGTCCACACCAAGGTATTAAAATTATAGCTACACATGTACTTTTATACTGTTTTAGTGCTATATGTATGCAATTCATAAATGCAAGAGCTATTATTTTTTTTCTATGGAGCCCCCTCACACAGGAAGTGCGCCTCCTATATTTAGATTTTAATTAAGCAGATTGGATTATCTTAACTTTATAATAAAAAATTACTTGCTCCACACACACCAAAAGGAATTTACCCTACGAACTATCTATTCGATTATTTGATAAGTTTAGTGTTAATGTGGCCCAGCCTTACGGGTAATAGCAAAATAATGTACCTGTAGCTGAAAAAAAACTATGGTCTAAGTTATGCTAAGAAGATAGTTCCTAAATGGCTTAGGGTCAAAATTAATAGACTTTTGTTAAATATTTTACATACGCTCTAGTTATTCAAAAAGCTTACTTTAGCTTGTATTATAAAAGGCCCCTTTTGTTTCAGCAAGCTATCCTTTTTAAAGTAAATGTAAAAATGTATGTAAAGTTTTTTTATTTCTACACTGCTCTTAATACATATTTTT